>PKMM01011668.1:68293-133099 GCA_002933915.1 Eutrema heterophyllum | reverse complement strand
TTTTTTTTTTTTTTTAAACTTTGATTTTTATTTATAATTTTGTTTAGTTTCATGAATCTAAACATAACTACTATTTTTTCTTTATTTTTAAGATTAGGAACGGTTATAAAATTTACTTTAATATTATGCATTAAAATATAATTGAAAATTTATTAAACACTTGTCAAAATCTAATTGGAAATTCATTAAACACGTGTCAAAATATGATCGATTGACTTGACACATGTCGCGATCATGCAAGTTAGCAACTTTAAAACATTTCTCTTTTATATAAGAAGATACATACAGTAAAAACTCTATAAATTAATAATTTTAGGACGTTAGTATTTTATTAATTTATAGAGTTATTAATTTATAGATTTCAAATAAAAATAACTCTTATTAGTTTTAAATTTTAAAAAATATTTTCTATAAAGTTTATATTCTTTAAAAAAATCTTTCTAAAATTAAAGATGAATTCTAAGAAAACTTTAATTTAAAAAAATTAAAAAAATCACTAAACTTAAAATTTAGTAGATTATCTCACTTATAAGTATATATCATATTTTGTTTATGGTAATTATTAATTTATGATATTAGTGGGTCCATATATTTACATAAAAGTTTTGTTAAAATTATTATCTTATCGAATTGTGTCATATTTTGAACCGGCCCAACTCGAGACCATGAAAAATTATTAATTTATAGAGTTTATTAATTTATCGAGTATTAATTTATGGAGTTTCTACTGTAGATATAAAATACTCTTTAACATTATTGTTTGACGTGAGTAATACATACTCTTAGTCTTATACCTTTTAGATCAGCACGTCCTAAATAGAGGTGGGCAAAAAATCTGAATTCGAAAATCTGAACCGGTATCGACCCGAAAATACCCGAACCAATCCGAACAGGATCTATAAAAAATTAGAACGGATCCTAAATTTCAATACCCGAAGAATCAGAACCAAATCTGTACCGAACCGAGAACCGAATGGATACCCGAAGTGTATTATATACCAAAAATATTAATTATGTTTACACTTAATATAACTCAAGTACCAAAAATTACAACTATAAACCGATATACTAGTTATTTTTTTGGATAGTTTGGTATATTTTTGATATTATGGATATATCGGATACATATGTTTTGGTTTTCTTCTAAATTTTCAGATATTTTGGATATTTTTGGTTTGAAAGTGTATTAGTTTTATTGAATGAACATTCCTATTTTCGTTTTTCTTTTTTTGAAATTTTGGCTTTTTCGAGTTTTTTTGGCTATTATGGATACTTTTGGATACTTTCATATATGGATCTGAACTATATAACCAAAAATTGGATCTTAAAAAAAAAACCCGATCCGAATCAGATCCGAAAATTAATAAGATCTGATCGGTACCAGATTCTGTAAACCCAAAAAACCTAAAACCTGAAATACCCGACCCGGATTCGATCCGATACCGGAATGTCCACCCCTAGTCCTAAATATAAATACTACTCGTATAAACTTCCACGGTGTTTCCGTGTGATCATTTTGGCAAATATTTGCTATAATTAAATGTTCGTAAAATATGAAGAAAAAAAAAAACATTCACTCTACACTCAAGATATGAATTATGTACACGTACGTATGATCGCCATCTATTTTATATATCCACTTAGATAATTTTGTCCATTGGTTGATCTGATCTCAGCCATCGCAAAGAGTCTTAGTCTTATGTTGTGTGAGCTGGACGGTGGATATTAGTCATTCGTGGACCCCAACCTACTTCATGTTGTTAGGAATTATTTTGATCGATTGATTGCTTCAATTACTTGAACTTGACACAGAGAATTTGATCACCGAGTTCCCGGTTTCTAACCGGTACGTCTCGGGTGGGAACCGTCTCCCACAAACTTCCACTATCAATAAAGGAGTTTACACAAACGCTTCCTTGTGTAATAGGTGACACCAAAAGGAAGACACAACAAAGAAGAAGAAAGATCAAAGAAACTCTCTCTTGCAAAGACATGACTCGAACAACGTCTCTTGCTTAGTTTCTTCCCTTCCGATCTCTAAACTCTCTTGGCTCTTTTTCTTGTGTTCTTGTGTTAGGGTTTTTCTTCAACGTCAACTCCTGCTTTAAGTAACAAACAGATGATGTCGGATTCTAAATAGTGAAACTATTGGGCTTTATTTCAAAACTTTTTGGCCCAAGAATATAATGATAACCCAAAGCCCATATTCTCACACATGTTTTTCCTGAAACTCAATCTCAGCCGTCCGATCTTGCTTTCCAATATCAGCATCTTCCAGTTCCCTCTCTCGCAAACAATATCAGCAAGTTTTAAAGATTCATGATCTCTACAAGTGTACTGTCTTCTCTCCTTGACCTAATCCACAACCTAAAAAACCTCTTTTAATCTTTGTCCGAAAACCTTTAAAATTTGGTCCGGAAAAAATGGCTCCACCGAGCGTAATTATGTCCGATACTGGAGTCAACGACATTGACTTTACCGCCCGTTTAGAGGATTCTAATCTCTTAGCCAATCAATGGTCAAGTCATCTTAACCGGTGTACCGGTTAATGTCACTCTCACCTCTCCACCTTACTTAGCCGACAAAGACGGCGGTTCATTCGTCGGGTTCAACAACTACGGCGAACCCAAAAGCTGCCACGTGACACCCATCGGAAAACTCAGGGATATTCGAGCTGGGTCGGGTCAAACGGATTCGACATCGAGAACTTCTCGAGACACAAATTATCATCCTCGAAAACTCCGGGTCGGATTCCGGGTCGGGTCGTCCTTACGTTCTTCTACTGCCGCTTCTAGAAGGCTCCTTCCGTTCGTCTATCCAACCCGGAGAAAACGATGACATGGCAGTCTGCGTCGAATCCGCGTCGACCCAAGTAACCGGGTCGGAGTTTCATCAGATCGTGTATCTTCACGCTGGAGATGATCCGTTTAAGCTCTTGAAAGACGCGACGAAAGTGATTAGGGTTCATCTGAACACCTTCAAGCTTTTTGGAAGAGAAATAGCCGCCGGGAATCGTCGATAAGTTCGGGTGGTGCACGTGGGATGCGTTTTATTTTACGGTGAATCCTGACGGAGTTCGTAAGGGGTAAAGTGTCTCGTCGACGGCGGTTGTCCGCCGGGATTGGTGCTAATCGACGACGGTTCAATCGATTGGGTATGATTCCGATGATATCGATGTTGAAGGGATGACTTGTACCGTCGCCGGCGAGCAAATGCCTTGCAGGTTGGTTTATTCCGGTTTACTCTTCAATTTTTCGATCGCATTGTGATTTTTGGTTATTTTTTCTTGTTTTATACGGTTTAGTTTGGTTTTGTCACTGGTTTTATCATTTTTGTGGCGCTTAGATCCAATCTGTTTATATTATCGGTTGAGATTTGGTTTTCAAATCCTCATACCGGTTTAAGCTGGTGTTACAAGCTTCTAAAATTTCAAGAAAACAACAAATTCAGAGATTGCGTCTCTCCAATAGACAAAAACGACGTCGGAATGAAAAGCTTTCGTCAGAGATCTGAAAGATGAATTCTCAACCGTCGATTACATCTACGTCTGGCACGCGCTTTGCGGTTGCTGACGATGCTTACTTCAAGGCGTTGACGTCGTCAGTGAATAAGCATTTTGACGGTAACGGCGTTATCGCCAGCATGGAGCACTGTAATGACCTCATGTTCCTTGGAACCGAAGCTAGGTCGTGTTGGTAAGTCTTCTAGTTCAAATTGTAGGAATAAAGTATTTTAAAAACAGGTTACATTTATTTAAATTAAAATATACTATTTTGTTTAACTTTAAGGATTAAAGATTTTAGTTCCAAGGGTTAAATGTATTTTTTGAAATATAGATGAATGACTTAGTTGGATTTTGAATTGGCATTAGGTGATGACTTTTGGTGCACGGATCCATCAGGCGATATAAACGGCACGTTTTGGTTACAAGGATGTCACATGGTCCATTGTGCATACAACAGTCTCTGGATGGGAAACTTCATCAGCCTGATTGGGACATGTTTCATCCTTGTGCTGAGTTCCATGCTGCTTCTCGGGCCATTTCGGGTGGGCCCATTTACATCAGCGACTCGTTTTGCCCGACGGTTCGATTTTGAGGTGCGAGTACTATGCTCTCCCAACTCGTGACCGTCTCTTTGGTGACCCTCTTCATGATGGCAAAACCATGCTCAAGATTTGGAACTTGAAAAAGGTAATAAAAGCTTTCTTTTCATCGGCTCTTAGTGGAGCGTTATTGGCCCTTTTTTTTTTTTTTTTTGAATAATATTGTGAATATCGTTAAAAAGATAGCAGATTGTATACGGATACAAAGGATGCTGAAATAGCCAGAAGACATACCTTGTCAAAAAAAGATTAAAAAAAGAAGGGAAGTCTAATTATACAATCAAATGGAATTATGAAAAACGAAGCCAAAGTTGCATCATGTCCCTGAACCCCTTACGATTCTGATTCGATAAGATTGTGTCTCGGATCGACCTGTCAATGGTACCAAAGATTACTTCTGGTGCTGTTGAGATCCCACTATGAAGTCGATGGTTTCGCTCGCGCCATAAGTTGTAGATCAAAGAATGGACCACTAATCTCCTCAAGCTTCTAGGCTTGTTTGTTGAACTATGAGTAGAAAGCCACATAGAGAGAGACAGCCACATAGAGAGAGACATCCAAGTGTGAAATCTAAACGATTTGTTCTCCAGTCTTTTAATAGCAAAGTCCCATACCATTCCACTTACATTACATCTGAGGAAAAGGTGGTCCCTTGTTTCCGTGAAAGCATTGCACAAGCAGCATGAGGAAGGGATATTTAGTCCCCAACTAGATAGCCTAGCTCTTGTCGGAAGACGATCAAGATAAGCTGTCCATAAGGTGAAAGCATGAGACGGAGAAGCACCCTTGCACCACACATTTGTAGCCTAATTTGCATTTTTGCCCTTTTCATAGCCTAATTAGCATTTTTACGTAAATGGTGTCCATTATATCCTCCTTAATGAGCTAACATTGATTTCAAATGTGGTCTTAGTCTCTTAGAGGATTATAATCTTTGGTGAATCTGAAATCTGAGTGGGCTTTTGAGTCTATTAATCTAATTAATACTTCTGATTTAGGTCCAAATTGTTGTTAAATAGACTTATAGGGATAAACAAGTGTACGTAGTGCATGATAACTCTTGAGCCATGAGAGGTTTTGTTAGATTCATATGGATCTAGTTTCAGGTTTATTGGACAGTTTAAATTGAAATTCAACGGTGCTTTTGAGTTCATCTGATTTGACTCGTTTCTTAATACGCACGCGCGTTTCTGTTTTGTTCACTACAATCATTTTTTTCTTGTTCTGTCTTTTTTTTCCTTCCAATAGTACACTGGAGTTATCGAAGCATTCAACTGTCAAGGAGGAGGTTGGTGCAGGGAAACAAGACGCAACCAATGCTTCTCTTAATGCTCTAACACGATAACCGCCGCCACAACAAAACCTAAGGACGTCGAATGGAACAGTGGGAGCAACCCAATCTCCATTGAAAACGTCGAAGAGTTTTCTTTGTTCTTGTCTCAATCCAAGAAGCTAAACGACGATCTCGAACTCTCACTTTAGAGCCTTTCAAGTTTGAGCTCATAACTGTTTCTCGTGTTGTCAACATTGATGGCAATTCTGTCCGGTTTGCTCCCATCGGATTGGTTAACATGCTGAATACTAGCGGTGCGATTCGATATTTGGTGTATCATGCACGGTGCATCTGTTGAGATCGAAGTTCGTGGTGCTGGAGAACTGAGGGTTTATTATGCATCGTGTGAACCTGTGAGCTGCACAGTTGATGGTGAAGTTGTTGGGTTTGGGTATGAAGATTCACTGGTGATGGTTCGAGTGCCTTGGTCTGGTCCAGAGGGGGTTGGTCTTCTATCGAATATTTGTTTTAGAGTTTTGTAAGCTGCATATTTGTTTTCTAAACTCTTTATGAACTCCGTGCCGTTTCTTTTTTTTATTATGGTTTCTGAGAGTATACTAAGTTTTTACCCATTAGACCATCTCCATCGCTGTGAATCACCAAATGGTTTCTTAAACATTTTTTATTAATATTTTATTATAAATTAATTATATAATAAAAATAAAAGATAACATACCACTCAGAGGAAGGAAGACACCTAGAGAGTTCAAGTTTAGAAACGGTTCTAGCAGCTCTCTTTTTAGAACCGCCTCTTAATTCTCTCTCCGACTTTTGATTATTTTTCTATATTTTATTGTTAAGAAACGGTGGTAGAGACGAACGTTGGAGATGCTCTTAGGGTATAAGTTATTGGTGGGATTTTGGTATTGCCATTAATATTTGGGAAAACGACGTATTTCCCCCCCGAACTTTATCATATAGGTGTAGATCCACACAAACTTTCGACCTCGGCACATAACCCCCCGATTTGAAAGTTACAAACGCGTATCCCCCCAATCTGAAAGTTTAAAACATATTTAGCCCCAAAATATAAGTTCAACACCTAAAACCACCCAAACCATGGTTTAACTCGGTTTACAGTTTACCGAAGGATGATTAACCAGTTAAAATTGGAACTAAACCGGATTATGACCCGATTTAAAAAATAAAACCAGATTTTAAACCGATTAAAAAATTAATCGACCCGATCTCTTTTTCTTCTTCTTCACCCGGGTACAACCCACCCTATTTCAAGTGTATCAGACATACATAAGAAGCTCAGAGACAAAATCTAAGCTTCATGTAAATAAGATTATGTAATGATCCAAGATCTACGCAACTCGATCATGCGTTATATACGAATTCGAACAAAACAAGACAGACTAAAACTTCCAATTTACATCAGCAAATCCACAATTTCAGACCATAGACGATAATCCCAGTAACTTAATTTTGATTAAGATAAGATCAGCAGCTTCAATTTGTTCTCTCGTGGGAATCGAAATCGAACCAGAACCCAGAAAATTTGGACAAAAAACCCAACCACCCACCCAAGATTAATCCGCCTGCCTCAGCTCTCGCTCGCCGCCGCACCAAATCGGCTCGATTCTAGATCGCCTTTGAGCCTCCGCACAGACGACGACGGAGATGATGTCACTATGCTCTGCGGCGATGCAGAACTAACCGAGACCGATTCTTTGACGGCGGATCGTAAAGTCGTCATATCGCCGCCGCAAATCGGTTTCCACCATAGGAGAGCAAGCATGAAGACAAGAAGCAGAGAGAGTGCACAACTCTGGTCTGGCTTGATCTCAACACAAACCACTTAACCGGAGAAAAATCGATTCTGATTTATCGAAATTACCCAGAAAAAATCGATTCTGATTATCATAAAAAATCAATCATCATCATCCCAATTCTTTCGACAGAAACTCTAATTCTCCGATGCTATGAAAATTCAATTTCCTTGAGCAGCATTCACTTGTAGAGATGCCGAAGTCCACGATGGAGGTCTCCGCCGCCGTTCTGCTACTTCCCTCCCTCCGTCACGCAACCAACTCTTCCTCTCAAGTCGCCATCGTCGGTTCCAACGTCTGTCCAGTCGAAAGCCTCGATTACGAGTACGAAATCTCCCTCCTAACCATTGCTTCATCTTCCTCAATTTTTATCTTAAGAAAAATAAAACCAAAAAAAAAAAAAAAAAAGAAATCGGGTGAAGAAGAAAGAAGAAATCGGGTCGGTTGGTTTTCGAGTTGGATTTGGTTGTAATCGGATTTAATTTCGGTTTAGTTTCGATTGTAATCGGATTTAAACAGTAAACCGATCTAAATCATGGTTTGTGTGGTTTTACGCTTCGATGTTTCAAATAAGGGAGAAATACGTCTTAAACTTTCGAATTGGGGAGATCTGTGTCGAGGTCCAAACTTCGGGTGGATCTACACCTATATCACAAACTTGAGGTGGAAATACGTCGTTTTCCCTTAATATTTTCATATTTATCTATGAAATATACTATTTTCTGTCTCTGTTAAGTTTAATCTTTATTTTCAATTTTCATTTCATTTTTGGTCTTTTTATAGCTTCGCTGAGAGAATTTAAAACATAGAGTTGTTTCTAAGTTTTCAATTTATGTTTCTTTCTAAAAGGATTAAAAGATTTTATTTGCACATACAAGATTCGAATTACGTAGATTCTCTAGTTTAGGACCTTAGGTACTAAGTTTGATTTTTTTTTTGTCTTTGGTTTCAGTTACAAGTTTGATTTTCGCTATTAGTGATAGTTCCAAAAAGCCCAATACAAAAAGTCTTAAAAGTTAGGAAAAACCCAGAAGAAGACGGATTAGACCCACCCAAAGGTTGATCTAGCCCCTGCCAGAGGACACACCTTCCATCTCTCCTTTCTACGAATACAATCGTTTAGTCTCTTCTAATTATATATATACTTTAGAAATCGAGACATAACTTTCGATGTGGGACAAATCTTATGTTAAGATTTTCAAATTTTTCATTTTCTTCTTCACTTCTGTGTTGGAGTCTATTTCGGTTGTTCTGTTTGTCGTGTCTTTGTTCTGCTTACATTGTTTCTGTTGTTTACCGAGTCAAGTGGCTTAGATTTGGGTTAGTAGTTGTAGTTGGTTAGTGGTCTTAGTTGTTTCCTATTTTCTCGTTTGAGTCTGTTTCTTTCTTTGTAAGCCACTATAAAAGGCACTTGAAGCTCATCAATAAAGAAGAGGGATTTCAGTGCAATTCTATTGTTCACATTTGGTATCAGAGCAAACAAAACAAATTTGAGCAAACAAAGCAAAGTTGATCCCAGAGAGAAAAAGAAAAGAAAGATGAGCAACGATAAAACACTCACAAAGATTCCTCATTTCGATGGTCATTATGATCATTGGAGCGAGTTGATGGAAAATCTTTTGAGAGCCAAGAGTTTATGGAATCTGGTAGCCGACGGTTACACCGAGTTAGCTGCAGGGGTCGAAGCAACCGCCGCGCAACGAAAGGAGCTAGAGGAGCTCAAGACGAAGGATCACCAGGTGAAGCATTATCTGTTTCAAGCAATCGATCGCACGGTGTTTGAGCAGATTTTGGATCGGAAAACATCCAAGATAATTTGGGATTCAATGAAGAAGAAATTTGGGGGCAATGAGAGAGTGAAGCGATCCCTTCTCCAGACATTAAGAAGAGACTTTGAGGTTTTATCAATGAAGATGGATGAAACAATCGATGATTACTTTAAGAGAGTAATGGTGGTCTCCAACCAGATGAGAAGCAACGGTGAAGAGATGCCGGATTCGAAGATCGTGGAAAAGATTCTTCGAACCTTGACTGACAAATTCACGTATGTGGTGGTGTCAATAGAGGAGTCCAGAGACACGGGAAGCATGTCCGTTGATGAAATGCATAGTTCTTTGTCTGTCCATGAAAAGAAATTCAAAAAAACACCTCTTGAAGAAGAAATGCAGGCTCTAAATGTCAATGTTCGAGGAAGAGGTAGAGGAAGAGGAGGTCGAGGCAGAGGAAGAGGAAAAGGCCGTGCTTTCAACAAGGCAATGGTCGAGTGCTACAATTGCCACAACTTGGGACATTTTCAATATGAATGCCCTAAATGGAACAATGAAGCACACTATGCAGAGCTAGATGAGAAAGATGAAGTCTTGCTAATAGCTTATGTGGAGCTTCATGGAGCACAACGAAGTGATGCTTGGTTCATGGATTCTGGGTGCTCAAATCATATGTGTGGAGATAAGGGTATATTCTCGGAACTGAACACAAATTTCACTCACCATGTGAAGCTTGGAAACAATCATAAGTTGAATGTTGTTGGAAAATGTGTTGTGAAATTTGTGATCAAGGGAGTAATTTTTGCTGTAAGCGATGTGTACTATGTTCCTGAGTTAAGGAACAATCTGCTGAGTGTTGGACAGCTACAGGAGAAAGGGCTGGATGTGCTATTCAGGGGAGGAGAGCACAAGACGTGTAGCATCTTCCATCCAACAAGAGGGAAGATAGCCGAATCCATCATGAGTGCAAACATAATGTTTGTATTAATCGCTGAGACATGTGAGAATGAAGAAAAAGAAAAATGCCTGCAGATTGATGTCTCCAACAAAACAGAACTGTGGCATCATCGCTATGGTCACCTAGGCTACAAGGGCTTGCTCACTTTGCATAAGAAAGAGATGGTCGTGGGCTTGCCAGAAATTCAACAAATCAAAGACACATGTGAAGCCTGTGTGAAAGGAAAGCAACATCGAGTACCTTTCCCTAAGCAGAGCGCATGGAGAGCATTTGAAAAGCTGGAACTCATCCATTCAGACTTGTGCGGTCCAATCACTCCCTCATCAAACAGCCAGAAGAGAACGGATAGAGGTGGAGAGTATAATTCTGGAGAATTCAAGGAGTTCTGTGACAAGCATGGAATTAAGAGGCAGCTGACTACAGCATACACTCCCCAACAGAATGGTGTAGCTGAGAGGAAAAATCGAACCATCATGAACATGGTGAGGACAGTCCTGCAAGAGAAAGAGATACCAAGATCATTCTGGCCTGAAGCTGTGCAATGGGCAAATCATGTCCTTAATAGGTCACCTACCATAGCCGTGAAAGCTAAAACTCCGGAGGAAGCATGGAGTGACAAGAAGCCATCTGTAGGGCACTTCAAAATATTTGGCTGTGTGGGACATGTTCACATTTCAGATGTTAAGCGAACCAAACTCGATGACAAAAGTGTGAAATGCGTTTTACTAGGTTACAGCAGTGAATCCAAGGCTTACAAAATGTATGATCAAGTGGAGAAGAGAATCCACATCAACCGAGATGTGATATTTGAGGAGGAGAAGAAGTGGACTTGGAAGGAAAAACATTGCGCTGAACAAGATGTCGAGCTTGAATGGGAAAATGATCAGAATGGAGAGATGAATGAAGAAGCTAAAGAGAATGATACAGAAAATGAAGAAACTGAAGCAGAAACTGAAGGAAATGATGCAGAAGATGAACATGATGAAATCGGAGTTCAAAATCAAACAACTCAGCCCCGAGTTGAAGAAACCAGAGCTCGGAGACCACCAATATGGCATGCTGATTATACTTTAGGGGAAGAGTTATCAGATGCAGAGGAAGAAATCAACATGGCAAAGATCGATGTCTTGAATGTTGATTATCTTGCCTTCATGATCATTGCAGATCCCACAAGTTTTGAAGAAGCAGCCAAACATCAAAAGTGGAGAGAGGCGATGGATGCAGAAATGAATTCTATTGAGAAAAATCAGACATGGTCTCTCATGAGATTACCAGACGGAGCTAAAGCCATTGGGGTTAAGTGGATTTACAAGACCAAGTTTAATGAGCTGGGAGAGGTGGATAAGTTCAAAGCAAGGTTAGTTGTGAAAGGGTATGCACAAGAGTATGAAGTAGATTACACAGAAGTTTTTGCTCCGGTAGCTCGAATGGATACGGTGATAATGATCCTTGTTGTAGCTGCACACAGAGGATGGGGAGTCTATCAATTAGACGTCAAGTCCGCATTCTTACATGGAGAACTAGAGGAGGATGTATACGTGGAACAACCTCAAGGATATAAAGTTGCAGAGAAGAAAGAAATGGTCTACAAGTTACATAAAGCTCTCTATGGACTAAAACAAGCACCGAGAGCTTGGTTTAGTCGCATATAAGCTTATTAAACAGCCCAAATGAACAAACTCTGTTCATCAAGAAAGTTGGAGGTAACATTCTGATTGTAAGTGTTTATGTTGATGATTTGTTGTTCACGGGAAACAATGATGAGTTGCTGGAAGAGTTTAAGTGTTCCATGAAAAGGGAGTTTGACATGACGGATTTAGGGAAAATGAGGTATTTTCTGGGCATTGAAGTAATACAGAAACCAGAGGAAGGAATTTTCATTTGCCAAAGAAAATATGTTGCAGAAGTAATTGATAGGTTTGGGATGCAACAACACAATCATGTATGCAACCCAATCGTTCCAGGTCAAAAGATTGGTCGAGATGAAGCAGGTGAGAAGATTGATTCAACACTGTACAAGCAAATGGTGGGTAGCCTAATGTATCTCACTGCATCACGGCCTGATCTAATGTTCGTGGTATGTATACTCAGTCATTTTATGGCCTCTCCTACTCAATTACATCTTGTTGTAGCAAAGAGAGTTCTGCGATATCTCAAAGGGACGTTGGAGTGTGGCATTTGGTACAAGCGTGGATCAATGAGCGACTTGGTGGCATACACAGACAGCGATTATGCAGGTGACGTGGATGATAGCAAGAGCACATCGGGTTATGTGTTCATGATGAGTGGAGGAGTTGTGGCATGGTCTTCACGAAAACAACCTATTGTGACACTTTCCACCACGGAAGCAGAGTATGTTGCAGCTGTCGCTTGTGCATGTCAAGCTATTTGGATGAGAAGGATACTAAAGGAAATTAGTCATGTATAATATGAAGAAATGGTGGTGCTCTGCGACAACACTTCGGCCATCAAGTTATCTAAGAATGCGGTCATGCACGGAAGGTCCAAGCACATAAGGGTAGTTATCACTTTCTGAGGGACTTAACCAAGCAAGGAATTGTCAAACTCGTTTACTGCAACACGGAGATGCAGCTTGCGGACATGATGACTAAACCATTGAAGCTGGCTTCTTTTCAAAAGGCCAGAGCAGCGTTTGGGATGATCACACTAAGTGAACTTAATCTCTCAGAGAGTTAAGTTCAAGGGAGGGTTTGTTGGAGTCTATTTCGGTTGTTCTGTTTGTCGTGTCTTTGTTCTGCTTACATTGTTTCTGTTGTTTACCGAGTCAAGTGGCTTAGATTTGGGTTAGTAGCTGTAGTTGGTTAGTGGTCTTAGTTGTTTCCTATTTTCTCGTTTGAGTCTGTTTCTTTCTTTGTAAGCCATTATAAAAGGCACTTGAAGCTCATTAATAAAGAAGAGGGATTTCAGTGCAATTCTATTGTTCACATTCTGCTCTCTCTCGCTGTTAATGAAGCGATTAAGCGAATATCAGCCATTACTGCTGCAGTTGATTCCGCGATGTGATCATTCAGCTAAGACAATCCTCAATCCGCTCTACAATCTACTTCCCCAGACTCGAAACCCTAATCGAATCGTCGATGTCATCTGTTCGACTCTCAATCAGCGTGATTTTGTCTTATCTGACCTTCGTGACGAGGTAAAATCGCTGATTCCTCACATGGGCGACCGCGAAATCTCTAGGGTTTTGCTTAGGTTTCAGTCAGATGCTCCTCGAGCTCTTGCGTTCTTCACTTGGGTTAAATTCGATCTGGGTAAGAGACCAAATGTTGGTAACTACTGTTTGTTGCTTCACGTTCTTGCTTGGTCGAAGAAGTTTCCGTTCAATTCCTCTGTGAAATGATTGAGTTAGTCGCTGCGGAAGAAGAAGAAGATGTGTTTAGCGTTTTGGTTTCTGCTACTGATGAATGCAATTGGGATCCTGTTGTTTTCGATATGCTTGTCAAGGGTTACCTGAGATTGGGTTTGGTTGAAGAAGGGTTCTCGGCGTTTCGAAAGGTGATTGATTTTGGTTTTCGTGCGAGTGTTGTCACTTGTAACCATCTCTTGAATTGAGGATTATTGGCAAGTGTATCGCGTGATGTGTAGAGTCGGAATCCATCCCAACACGCATACGTTCAACATTCTTACCAATGTGTTCTGCAGCGATTCGAATTTCAATGAAGTTAACGACTTCTTGGAGAAGATGGAAGAAGAAGAAGGGTTTGAGCCTGATCTGGTTACCTACAACTCGCTAGTGAGTAGTTACTGTAGAAGAGGAAGGTTGAAAGAAGCGTTTTATCTGTACAAGATCATGTATCGGCGTCGTGTTGTGCCGGGTTTAGTTACCTATACCTCGCTGATCAAAGGTCTTTGTAAAGACGGGAGAGTCAGAGAAGCTCACCAGACGTTCCAAAGGATGATAAATAGAGGGATCACGCACGCCTGACGGTATCTCCTACAACACTCTGCTTATTGCAAAGAAGGAATGATGGAACAGTCGAAGAAGCTCTTACACGAAATGCTTGGGAGTAGCATTGTTCCGGATAGGTTTGCTTGTAAGATTATAGTTGAAGGATATGTAAGAGACTACATAATGCTATCAAGATGGTAGAAACTACATAATGCTATCAAATATCTATTCAGCTTCTGGTCTATGGAAAGATGCTTCAAGAATAAGGAATCTGATGAAACAGAAAGGTCTCGTAAGAGCTTCAGGGTGTAGCTACATTGAACATGGTAATAAGATTCATAAGTTTGTTGTTGGAGACTGGTCTCATCCTGAATCAGAGAGGATACAGAAGAAGCTTAACGAGATTAGAAAGAAGATGAAGAACGAACTGGGATTTAAATCAAGAACAGAGCTTGTATTGCATGATGTAGTTGAAGATGTGAAAGATGAAATATCAATCAACATAGCGAGAAGATAGCAATGGCGTTTTGAGATACTGAATTTAGGAGGATCTTACTTGGTGAACGAAGAAGGTGGGCCTAAAAGCCGAACTGGCGGTCAAATTTCGCATCTTTAGTATCAACAAAGCCACTGATACATTCTTATTTGCTGCAACTTGTTGCAACCGGTTGATAGTTAACCTCTTTTGATTGCTTCCTGAATGTGATAGAAGGATCCTTTGCGGGTACATGCATGTGGCGCCTCTTCAAAGATCCGATTTGAGATCCAACTGCGATTTGCGGGTTTATCAGACATGGAAAGGAATCAATGTGAGTTTTTGTTGAAAGCTCTGGCTGTTTTTGTTGAATTTCTTACCAGATTCTACTATTGTGTAGAAAATTCTCAGTCATTGGGCTCATATTAGTCTGTTCCAACCTTGTCTAGCTCAAAACTGGAACTTGGGTTTGTGTTAGAAGTTTTGGTTTAAGCGTTTTTGTCTACAATCCATATTCATAAATGTCATTATTAGTAAAAATCAAGAAGCTTTTCTGTTTCAGGTCACTACACTGTGAGTAAAAAATCTAAGCTTTAACCAATAACTTAGGGTTTATCCAAGGAATTAGCTTCGAAAAACTGATTGAGTTATTTGGATTGCTTATTTTTCCAACGGTTATGAACTTGATACTTTGTATGTATTGAGGTTATGTTTTTGGCTGCCACTGTCGGAAAATTTGACACAAAGATGAAATCTAGTTTTGTAGTAAACAGGTGGGATCAAACACTCTCAAGTTAGTCCCCAAAGCCCTCTATTGAAATGTTAACATTTCTGCAGATATTTTGTCTTCAAGGAAGGTTTATTTTTCACGAGAAAACATCGACGATTGAGCACGAGCTTTGCCGTGTTCGATCGCTTGAAGATGAAGTTGAACAAAACGAAAATGCTCTTCTCGTGAGCACGAGCTTTGCCGTGTTCGATCGCTTGAAGATGAAGTTGAACAAAACGAAAATGCTTTTCTACCGAGAAATCCATCGTTTTCTGGTCAATGGTGATTTCAAAATATTGAGGTAACTTCCTTGAAGACGATTGAGGTAACTTGGTAAAGTTATTAAACAAAAAAAAAAAAAAAAACAAAATATGTAAATTGATTCTAAAAGCAAAAATTGATTTCAAAATATAAAATAACTAAATTTATAATTGATTTATCATCTTAAAAAGTTATAATTACTAAACAAAATGAAAAAATTTAAATGTAAATTTATCCGAAAAACCAAAATTAATAAAATAAAAAAACACAAATATCAATAATGGAAAATAATAATGGGCAATTCTCATAAATACCATGAAAACAAGTTTTTGTTCCAAAAATACCACACACGCTTAAAAATTGACATTCATACCATTTTTCATTAAAACTTGACATCCATAACATTTTTAGGAATGTCTTTCTTAATTAATAGAAATGCTTCATAAACTTTTCCAATTCATATATATTTAGGAATGTTATCCTGAATTTTTAGAAATGCTTCCTAAATTATAGATGTTTTAGGAAATGATTACTAAAACATCTTAGTGCATTCCTAAAAATGTTAGGTCAGGGAAATTCTGAACGTATATGGTATAAATGTCACATAAAGTAGATTTCATGGTATTTATAGCAATTTCTCATCTTAAAAACCTATTAACATTAAAAAAAACTTAAAATTTTAGAAAACTGAATAACCAAATCATAATCTTAAAAAATAAAATTACTAAATAATAAAAACAAAAGGTAATCATAAAAGGAAAAGATTTTAAATTTCACGTATATATAAATAATCTGATTGTATGTCATTACATATAAAAAATAAAAGTTCAATAATCGTTTCCAAAATTTTTTTAGTCCGCTCCATAAGATATATATTTACTTTATCAGAACTTTGATTCTAAATTTTAGTCTATTTATTTTTTCGAGTAATTTATTTATTTTTTTTAAAAAAAATTTCACAAATTATCAAATATTTTATTATAAAAATCTAGTTAGCATATAAGAGAGGTTAACTAGAGATGCGTGTAAAATAAATCGTTTTTTTCTTTTCTTTTCTTTTTAGATTCTAAATATGTTTCACAACAAAATTGATATTTGCAAATAAGTGAAAAAGGGAAAACGATATATATTGCGAAAAACGAAACACAAAGCTTACAAAGAAGATAATGTTCCAATCATGCTATTCGACTACAAATTCAACTAGGGAGCAGACCTGAGTCTGATTGCATTGATACATTTTTCTCTTTAATTCTTTTTTTTCCTATGAGTGAATATCAGTAGAATGAAATGTTTAGATTTTACTATAAGCTCAATCTACTTGGTTAGATTACCCCGCATATTAAATTAGGGTGCCTCTTAGCCATACGAAAATTATGTTCCAAAGTATCTTCTATGTTTTCTTTTTGAGGTTATAGTGTTGTGAATCTCTCGGTTGATACACTTGTAGATAGACAGTGTCGGAAGCGATAGCTGATTTGTGTCGGAATCGATTTCTTTCTTTGATCAAATCTTCAATTTTGTTAAGGGGAAAAGCTTGAAGCTCAGTAGCGTAAGGAAATACATCGCGTCCTCGGGTTCTGGTGCTCCCTCTCCCTATAGATATGTAACTGCTGCTCGCTCTTACTCAATAACTATGGAAGCCAAGGATCGAGCAGCTAATGAAGAAACTTTTGAGGCTAAAGTTCATGAACTAGCATATGGCCGATTCATGTTGACGTGCAATATTGCTAGACCTCTAGGTAATATTTCATTCTTGTTACTATTGGTATCCATAAAGTCATGCATCAATTAAAATCCCTCCTTGATTCCCTCTTTTGTATATAAGGGGAAACCAAGGAGAGCATCACAGATGGTGAAATCAAAACCGACGTGTTGAATAACAAGTATCTCGGACAATTCATGCCTAAGTTGCCGCCAGAGGATCCTTTCATAGATGATTCAGGCCGATTTTACGTGGTAAATTTTTGACAACTTCTTTTTTTCCTTGCTTGTGTCTTAATTTTTGCTTCTATATATTTATGTTTCTTTTGTTTGCAGCTGAAGAGGTCGGAGGTGAAACGCAATGGCTGGATTCGCCTGTATTTGGAACTTGCAGTTGGTACAACCTTTAGGAAACATTTCAAACATGGTGTGACCAATTTGAAGATTGTGAGAGTGGCTATGGAAATTCCAAGGGACCTGGACCCCTTTCATAAGGGACTTGGCGCCTATGATGCCATTTTCTACATTGAGTACAAGGACGAGCAAGGCTCGGGTTGGTGATGATGTCGATCGCGTTGCCATAGTCAGACGAATCTTGGATAAGCATACCCAAGTCTTGAGACTCGTGGGTCGTACTCAGAGCTCCTCTCAAACCATGCAACCATCAAACGCCATGGAAGCTGGCTCGTCGTCGTCTGCACTAGACTAAGAGAAGATCCACTTTTGGTTTGTCTTGTTCTGCTTGAGTAAATTAAACATCTGGCAACGATTTGGAGACTTTCTTCTTGCTTTCATAATGCAAACAAAGACTGTTCTACGTGTGAGTAGGATAAATGAAATAAATATTAAAAATGGGCCCAAAGGCCTAAGCCCAGTAGTTAAACCCACCTCTTTCCCGCCCTTTACAACATGATGGACTCTTAAAACTGTAACTTCTTCTTCTTCCCCTGCAACGGTTTTTCTCCACAACAAACATTTCTTCAACCAGAGAGAGAGAGAGAGAAAATCGAGCTCAAAGAACGGCTTCAATGGCGTCGAGTTTTCTTACTACCTTCTTCCTCCTCTTTTCCTTTCTCAATCTCGTCTCACTTTCTGACATCTATCTCCTCCGCCGTCGAAGTCCTCTCCTCCGATTCCAATTTCTCCATGGGACTCACTCTACAGCTCGCGAACCAAGATCTGAACCTCGAAGATTGGCAAGAACTCACCATCTTCGCGCCTTCCGATCAAGCTTTCTCCACCTTTGGGCAACCTTCGCTTCTCGATATCAAGTACCAGCTCTCTCCGGCGAGGCTCCCTGTCGAATCCCTAAGGAACCTTCTTCCCGGCGCGAAAATCCCTACTCTGAGATCTGATTCCTCTCTGACCGTCATGAATTCCTCGCGATCCGCCGAGTTTTTCACGGCGCCGATGAGCCTCAATTCATCGTTCGTCTTCTTCAATCCCAGACCCTATAAAGTTTCTGATCAAAAGGACAAAAACTAAAGATTCATAACCATCGCTTCACTGCACAAGGTGTTTTTCTGAACATAAACTTTATCTACAGGCAAAAGAACATGATTCAGAAGATGCAATATTCTCCTTTTAAGAGTAGAAAAATCCGACCCACCTCTCAGTTCCTAGATGCTATGACAACTTGATAATTGGTCTAAAGAAAAGAAAAAAACCAAAAGATGCCTCACTGCACAATGCGTTTTCTACTCTATAAGCAAAGAAACATGATTTAGATAAATAATGTTGTAATCGACTTGTATTTTTTACCATATGATACATATACACAATAGCCAACTACGGAAAATATTAATTTTATTTTTTTCCTAAGATTACAACATTACAGTTTTCTTATTTTTTTACAAAAATACAACACAAACTTCCGTGGAAAAAATGAAAAAGAAGAGACGATCTCTCTCCACTATACAAGACGAAGCAATGACTTTTTGAGTGAATTTATACTTCAGAGAGCGATAATCTTCTCGAAATCAGATTCATCTTCAAAATCCGAACACATGAGCAGAGTAAGACCACGAAAACGATTTACTCCCACTCCCTCTCCTAATCCTTCTCTGCGAATCGCTACCGTTCCTGAAACGCTGTCTAAACACGAAATAACACATGCTCGCCAATGTCCCCACCAGAATCGGCGCTCCCAGCAACGTCACCGTGATCGCCATCCACGAGTTCCCTCTTCCCACAACCGCAAACGCAATCGCCAAAAACGCTCCAAACGTGCAAGCACAAGCTGCCCACATTAGCTTATTCACCACTGACACTACTTTCTTCTGCGCCCGTGTGTCCCACGCAACCAGCGTTATCTGAACCACCACAACCGCTAGCGATATAAACAGCGACGTCGCGTTTAAGAATACAACACAAACTTCCTAAGATTATAAATGATTTTGTTTACGTTATAAATGATTTTTTTTTTCTCTTTTTTAACATTTTTACGTTCTTGAAGCATAGCTGTCGCCGACAAAAAAAGAAGCTGAGATATACATATAATAGTTTTCACAATTTAAACACCAGAATCACTCTCATAGTGACATGCAAACTTTGCAGACGACATATTATCATTGTGAAAACAAGCAAGAGAGATCGTAAGAAAACGACAACGTTTTCAAAATCAAAAGGAGCATCATTCAACATAAATATCCAATGAGTAATCTCTACACCATTCTCCTCATGTGGTTTTCCAGTTAAAAAAAAACAACACAAAACCACATGATGACTTCTTTTTCTTACATCCACAAAAGTAAAAAATAATCTCCCTTTAAAAAAAAAGAACAACAATGAAACAAATTCAAGAAACCCAAAAAATAAAATAAAGTAGACTGAAGAATCTCTCGTAAATAAAAAACCCGACAGAGGGATAGACAGAGAGAGAGAGGATATGGACACGACCGTAGCTTTTCCACAAGTTCCGAAGAAACTTGAAGAGTTGCTAAAAAGAGATATACAATTTTACAGGTGACAAAAGGGATCGGTGGTGTCCAAACGAAGAATAAGAAGATGATGATGATGTCGGGGACGGATATTATTATTTATGTATCATTTATCATACCAGGTTAAAGCTGTAATTGACCAGGGCCTTTTCTTGAGGATCTTGATGGAGGTCGATTGTTTTCTGCAACTGATGATGATGTCGAGGAAGGTGGTGGTCGTTGTTGTTGTTGCTGTTCTTCTTCAGATCTCCTCACCTCCTAACACATCACATTAAAGCACAATGAGATTATCTTATGTCAAATTAACACTTAACAGCCTCCTCCTATTGGTAATCTTTGTAATTTAATCACCATTCCATAAAAAAAAAGAAAAAGAATTTCTCCTATTCCGCTACTTGTGTTTCTTTTTTTCTTCTGGCTAAATGTTTTCGCCATTCCATTCCGCAGTTTTTTCTTCTTTTCTCATATCCATAATTCAGGGATTTCGCAAAGTTATCAATCTAAGACAAAATCTAATTGCACAATAACATAATTTCTTTTCTTTATTGTGTTCGTCATAAACTAATGGATGATCTGACTAAACATAAATCTTGATTTGGCAGAATTGTGTAATTGGTATAAAAACTGCTAGACTTATGAAATCATTATGTTACCAATCAAAGCCTTGAGATAAAATGTGTTGCGTTGCGTGTACCTTTGATGTAGAAGAAGAAGAAGTGTTATATGAGTAGTTCACTTTAGTCCTTGCCTGGGCACGATGCTGATTCTGTACGTTCTCAAATTGTTGCAGCCGTGCAGCAAAATTGATTCCTTGGTGAGAACTCTTGATACTATTGTCTTCTGTGTCACCGTCCTCTTTATGATGCATATACTGAGAGAAAGGAACTCCTGAAGATGCTCTGCTTATTTGGTCTCCGCCACTGAATGAGTACGTTGGGACAGTTTTGAGTCTTGTCCTAAGTATCTTAAACGCCGCACTTTGCTGCATACAATTAAAAAAGAAAAACCCAGGTACTATAAAAACCATCAATTTTGCAATAAACAAAACACGTGTTTTTTTTTTTTTTTAAACCTGAGGGAGTAACATTAGAAGACCATAAAGTGTTTTCAGCAACCATGTGTATCTTCCTGGTTCCAGAAGCTGCAAAAGAGAAAAGATTTCAATAGCAATGAAAGAAGCCACAAAAAGAGACAGCTATTTCGGTTAAAATAAATCAAGCAAACCTGCAATCTAAGGTAAGTAAAGATTGGAGTTTCGAGAAGCCGGATCAATTTATCAAGCTGTACGAGAAATTTGACGTTTATGTCTTCTTCTACCAATGATTGAATCACAACACTCGAGTGCTGGTAAGCCTGTCAATAATTCCATTTGCTGATATTCAGTATCGGATGGTGATCTTTTAAGAAATGTACAACAAAAACCTTTTTTGTTTTTGTATTTACCTGAGCTAATAAGCAGAGGCTTATAATTGCCATTGGTGAATGGCACCATGAAGCGTACAAGGCAACCAAGAGTTCTTTCCCTTCGCGATTGACTAGTGAACCTTTTAAAAGATCTCTTAGTTTTGATAACTCCGGAGATGTAAGCAAAATCAAATTCAATGCCTGAAACATAAAACAAAACAAAAAGAAAAAAGACAGTCTAGTTATTAAGAAAACAAAGTGAGAAATAACATAAACGAAGAAGCCTGCCAAATCATAAAGGCCCGTATTAAACAAAGTGAGAAATAACTCAACTCATCTAACTGTATTAACCTTCAAACATTCCTTAATGGAAGAAATTTGGGAAAGAACAAATACCTGAACCATGGTTGACGCAAAGTCAAGATTATCTTCTCCCTCAAGTATAGTTGAGAGCTCCCGATAGACTCTTTCAGCATCCAAAAGTACACACAATCTCCGGACAATAAGGGCACCGCGCCTAAACGAGATATGTTTTGACCAACTAAATAATATGTTCTTTGCAGAAACTTTAAGACAGATTATAAGATGGGACTGACCTTTCCAATAGAGAATTATCAGCTCGAAAGTTGTGAACTAGAAAGACAATGAGCTGGCGAAAGTGTTGTGGATCTTTTGCAACACCAGCATGAACCTCCAGAACCAAGAGGACCACCTATGATATATTTTCATGTCCAGATAGTTCAATATCATATAAATTTCTTACACGACAAAACCAAACCTATACAACATAAAATTCAACAATCCATTCAGAGAAATAAAACTTACGTCATCAGAAGAATCAGATAGTGCTTTTAGCAGTGTGTCAAATATGTCATTCAGGAAGCACAGGACCTGTTACAACATTACCAATTTAGCTATGATGAACAAAAGGGTTAACTTGAAAATTATGATGCCAAACAAAAACCGGTCTCTTCACCTCTGTACGATGTTTGTTTAAAAGTGTTGATATCCAATTCAATGCTTCAATTCGAGTAGCCTCATTATCGCTTGATAGCTGCCTGGTCGACGAAAATCTCACAGATCACAAAATCAGGCAAACATTGATAGCACTCAAAAGGATCAAAAACAAAGACAGGAAAAAACTAACCTCCTTGCTACAGAGAGAATCTCACCAACTTCAAAACCATCTGAGGGTTCAACATGGATTGAACGAAGTTCTTCATTGGTTTCACGAGCAACCTTATGCAAATAAATAAACACAAAGAAAGTGAAAAGTTGCATACGAAACCTACAGTTTCCATCATTGAGGAGGAAGAACCAAACTTACCACCCTGATTTTTTCTTCTTTGTCAGATATGCAAGGCAAGATAGCTCCAAGAATATCAGCATAGTAACGCACAAGCTGGTCACCCCCGAGTTTTACAAACTCGTTTATCTACAAAAGTACAATTTTTTTTCTATAAAAAACACATATTCTGAACATATGATCTCCTAGAATGTCAAAATAGCACCCATATATGCAACTAGAAGAGGCGAAGCAGAAGCATGGTCTTTCCTTCTTACCCATGTGATGGCTGTATACCGAGTGAATTCATCAGGAGAAGAAGCCCTCTGCACCAGTATTTCAGCCATGCGACCATAATCTACAGACTATCAACAGTAGCACTGCTCCAGTCAGAAATTTACCGATGTAATCTTAAAAAGGCACACTAACTAACAAGAAATGAGAAAT
Organism: Eutrema heterophyllum; assembly: GCA_002933915.1. NCBI lineage: Eukaryota > Viridiplantae > Streptophyta > Magnoliopsida > Brassicales > Brassicaceae > Eutrema > Eutrema heterophyllum. Next base: position 109,972 of record PKMM01011668.1, on the reverse strand, counting down.
CTACAGAAAAACAGACTGAAAAGGGATTTTATAGCAGGATTTTCAATCACGGCAACAGAAATCTTACCGGTGAATTTTTTATCTCTTGAAGAAACTCTGAAAGAGCTGAATCAGCCTGCTGTCGTATTTCATGACTCAAGTCGCTCAGCATATTGAACAGCCCTGAAATTTATTGAAAAGTTAGTTCAGCCGAACACACAAATAAGTAAACTTGAATAAGGTCATCTATCTAGCTGAAGTCATCAAAATTGCAATTACCATCGAGAAAGTCCGGCAGAAACCCAAGCATATCGATGTCTGGAACACTGTCAAGAACAGTGATCCATCCTACCAGAAATTGTCGAACATAAGGGTTTAAAACGTTCATCCGTTCTTTTAACAGGGGTATGAATTCCTCAATACTGAAAAATCCATATGCCGGAAAAGTGGAACCAGGAGAGTCAAGTCTTTAAAGTTATTAGTAACAGAGTTATTTTTCATACACAGAAAAAAAGAGGCTAACTTAACACACCTGAACTGATCACTTTCCGTCACAATATCCTATTTCACAAGGTATAACTCTAATCAGCATATGATTAAAATCATTATACCACCCGTGTCTAAGACAAAATATTCATACCTTAACAAGGCGATCTAAAAGATGAGCAGCACTTTGGACATTGGCATCAGAATCTGCTGAGAGTTTGCATAAAGCATCAAAAATCTGATTGAAGAAAATAATGAACTCGCCTCTCACAACCTGTAGTAAACCAGACAAAGAAGGCGATGGTGCATCAATGCCAATAACACATAGGAAAAACCAAACGACATGGATACTACTATAGTCTTTACCTTTGCGATGTTATAGAGAGCTTCACATGCATAGTACCGAACTCGGCTATCTTGATCAGAAAAGGAGTTAATCACAGGTGGCACTATTTGCTTCATGTTTCATAAATCAAAAAGAACAATTAGAAAACATTCTATAATCAAAGAAAGAAAGTACACTAATACCATAGATGGATTAATACAATGATTAGATTATAGTAAAACATAACTTTCATTAACTATGTGTTGTAGTGCAAACGTTTGCACAATTCGCTGTCTCTATATATATGTATATATACCTCAAGATATTGAGCAGCTTCTGAAGACAAACCAACTGTTACAGCAGCTAAGCCAATAAGTCCACCCTATTAAAAGAAAAATGTTGCAGTAAATCGAAAACCCTCGGATCTAAGATAAACGCAATTGCTAAACAATCAATCAAGTTGCAAACCTTTCGATGATTTGCTTGAGGGGACTTGGCAAACTCCTTAATCAACATCTCAATGACTTTCGAGATCTTGTCATGGTCACCCGCAGAAGTTAAATTCTTCACAGTATTCTCAAGCTACAATTACAAGGGCAACAAGTATATATCATCATCATCATCATCATCTCAAACAATGAAAGAGATAAAATCCAAAAACCCTAGGACGTAAAGTCAAAACGCAAAGGAAGAGAAGTGAGAAAAAAACTCGGATGTCAAACCTCAAGCGCAGCATTTTTCCGCTTCTCATAGAGTTTATCGGAGAGATTGCGATGAACAGCGGCCGGAATCGCAGAAAGAGCGTCTGACATGTCAGATGAAATCCAGAAAAGAAAACCACAATCAACCTTCTCCGAGGTCAAATTTCCAGAGTGAGAAAACCAAATCTCCGACGACCTAAATCGTCTTTGCCCCAAAACAAAACAAGACCGCCTCAAATCGGTGAAGGAAGATTCTTTCTTCGCGATCAGAAAATTTTATCTTTCCAAAATCGATCAGAAGAACGGCGGATTATTCAACTCATGAGACGAAAACAATCAGATCTGGTCAAAAACGAGGAACTGATCTGTGGCTACCAGTTACTCGGTTTCCCGAATTCGATTTCCGGAAAAACAAATTTCTGATTATTATTAATATTAATATTTTTTTTTTTCTTTGCTTTGTTTTTTTCAACATTTTTGTTTTTTTTTTGTTTACTTTGCTTCCTTAATCCTTAGTGGATATCTTTTTAATAAATAATAATCAACACTTAAGTGATGTTTCCTAAAAAGAGAAAGAAAAAAATTCAGCGAACACAATGAAAAGTGCGTGATCAGAGTAGTAAATGACAAATTCACCCTTTATGTGGAGTCCAGAACGAAAGGGGTAAATATCGGTATTTCGATAAAGTGGTATATCGAGTCCGAGTGAATTGATAAATTTTGGGTTTTTCTTTTTAGAGTATTTATATCCTAAACTAACAATTCACTGTTCAAATACGAAGGAACACTATTCAAGTGAATTTTTTTATTTACAAAATGTGTTTTCAATTGTATATATGTTTTGTTTATTATCCAAACAAAATATATATTTCTTTTACCCAATTAAATTTAAAACTACGTGTTTATCCATTCAAATTATAAAATAAAAATGCAATAATCACATATATAAAAGAGAAAATACAATAACATACATTAAATAGAATTATATGTATAAATTTACATAATATGATAATTGAAGGTGAATGTGATCTTGAAGTAAGAAGGAGAAGTTTCACATCCAGAGGTTGAAATAAAAGCGGATGAAAATACCTGATATAGAAAAACAAAGATAAAAAATCTCATTTCTCATTTTGAAATGTCTTAATTGATCATTTATGGAAAAATATGTCATCATAAAATTCTATTGTTGTTTGTTCTTTTTACATTATATGTAATGTAATTTTATTTATATAATAAATGTTTAAATTGTATAAAATCTTAATTTTGTTGAAAAATTGTTATAAATAAAATAAGTAGGTGAAAGTTTGTAAACTAAAAAGTTAAAGATTTTGTTAACAATTAATAATAAAATAGAGATAAAATATATTTGGAATATTCTTGAAATATTCTTTTTGAAGATAAAAATGAAGCAAACTGGAGAAAACTCTTCTTCATTTGTTCTTTCATTTTGAAGAACTTTTAAAAAACCATTGGATATGCTCTCAACCATTCCACCCCTAGCGAATACTCCCTCTGTTTCATAAATTCATTTTAACATTTTTTTTTCCAGCAAATCATATTTTATTAATTAGATGATATAAAATCAGACATAAATAATAATGTCATTTTAACATATTTCACATATATTAAGAAAACGATTAAAAGTTTACTATTACCCCTTATTAATACACTAAACAATTTGTTTTCTCTCTAATTAATACAAGGGTAAACTGAAATTTTGTTCAAAAATTATGTATTTAAAACATAAAACGATATTTTTTGTAAAACAAAATATAACCTTAAAATGACACTCTCTATCGAACGGAATGATTAATAAATAAATAAAACTTAAGTTAAATGAAAATCGTGATTTTTAAAAAAATAACGTATTATTTTCTTATTTTGATAAGTAATCTAGTTTTTTCGTTTATTCCAATGTAATTATTTTTTTTCCATTTCACCTACAGCCAATCAGAGCTTTCTTCATCGTCTTCTCAATAAAAATAGATCTGCTTCCATTTCTCCGTCATAGCCGTGCTTAAAAAAAAAACAAAGGAGCGAAGGAGGTTTGAAATCAAACGAAGGAGGAAGAAGAAGATGGGAGAAAATCCTAACCGACCAGAAGCCGAACGTCTTCTCGGAATCGCCGAGAAGCTTCTCGAGTCTCGAGATCTGAACGGCTCAAAAGAGTTCGCCATCTTAGCTCAGGAGACAGAGCCGCTTCTCGAAGGCACCGATCAGATACTCGCGGTGGTCGATGTCTTACTCGCTTCCGCGGCGGAGAATCGCGTCAACAACCAACCAAACTGGTACCAAATCCTTCAGATCGAAGATCCAAGTCAATCTTCGACGGACAACGATCTGATCAAGAAGCAGTACCGTCGTCTCGCTCTTCTCCTCCACCCAGACAAAAACCGTTTCCCTTTCGCCGATCAAGCCTTCAGGTTTGTCCTCGATGCATGGGAAGTCCTATCGACGGCCTCGAAGAAGTCCCAATTCGATCGCGATTTGAATATCATCTTCACCAAAGTAGATCTCAATCAAAGGCAGAACCAGAAGAAGAAATCCACAAGCGAGAGGATGGCGACGTTTTGGACGGCGTGTCCGTACTGTTACGGTCTTCACGAGTATCCTAGGGTTTACCAAGAGTACTGTATCAGATGCCAAAACTGTCAGAGAGCGTTTCACGCGGCGAGTATACCGCAATTGCCTCCATTGGTACCTGGGAAAGACGAGTATTACTGTTGTTGGGGCTTTTTTCCGATGGGATTCGTCGGCGGGAAAGGAGGAGAAGCCGCGGCCGCCGCCGCCGCCGCAACAGCTAATGGAGGAGCAGATGCAACGAAATTCCCAAATTGGATGCCTCCGGTTTTCTCCTCCGGCCAAAACCCCACCGTAAACGGCGGTGTTGCAGGGGTTACTCCTCCTCCTGCTGCTGCTTCGTCACACAGTGTTCCGATTAGCTTTGATGGATGGTCAGGTGGTGCGGCTAAGAGAGACAATGAGACGGTGAGGAGCGGAGTTAACTCAGATGGAATGCCGAAGAAGAGAGGAAGAGGAAGGCCTAAGAAGAATCAGGTTTAGTGATGATGCAATTTGGAGAAAAAAAAGGCAAGTTTTTGTTTATTTTTAAGGCAAGGAAGATTAGGATCAGTGTTTGTTGTCTTAGCGTAATCTTTTCTTCTTCTGATAGTTAAGTTAATTTAAGTTCTTTATAACTTTATGAATTTTTTCTCTTTTTTTTTTATTCCGCCATTTTTCTCTGTATTTTCTTGTTTTCTACCTTTACCGGGCTGTGTTCAGGATCTTCATTTGCCTCTCTTATTCGACATCATCTTGTATCATAATTTGCTTTGAAATATGGTTAAAACTTCCTTTGATTTCATCATCTCAAAATGTAGATTAAAACGAAGAACATGCACGAAACGAATGCGTTTAGGCGTTATTTTCATTAAACATGAGTCAAAAGTAGTTATTGGCGTTTGATTCTGAGAACAACACTTTGTAGAAAACGAAAGTTAACACTACTATCTTTATTACTACTCTTTAGAGTGACAATATGTTCTTCTTGAAATGCCACAAACGTTCGATACTTGTTAAGTGCTTTGGTTTTTTTCTGCGTGTTGGAAAATGATTGATGAATTATCTGAATGTGCGGTGGACTTCTATTAATATAATCTTAAGGATTCTCTTCTAAATTTGTGTAAATTTTAGTTTACTCTCAAAAGTGTTTTCAGAAAATAGATACATATGTGTCTCCGAAAAAATTATTTTGGAATATACATGTTATTTTCTAGTGATTTCTGAAAAATAACTGTTAATAACCACTTCTATCTGCCAATAATCTTTCGAAACTGATAAAAATCCATATTATATGAAACTGCATATTGTTAAAACAAATAATTAGAGACAAAAAAATTAAAAACTTTTACGTCGACTGGCCATGCATATCACCACAGCTTTCAAAGCACATTGCAGACAAGAATAGAGGATATATATGGCAAAGACGGAACAAAGGTCTATAACTAATACCATAAATTCAATGTCCATGACTTGATTTGGTGGATTACAAAACTGAGGAAATCGAGGCTGGAGAGCAAGATACAGCTACGAAACGCAACAACAACTACAAAATTAATTATTAAAACAAAAAATTGTTATAAAGGGTCTTTTTCTTTAAGCATGTCTATAAATGAAACTGACGGATTTGTTCTTTTAAACTTTCTACTTCTTGGCGATATTGAGATCGATGTGTACATACGCAAGAGAAGCCACAAAGACGAAGAAGAAAGCCGACACAAGCATGAATGGTTCTGCAAGCATGTATATTGGTTTGAACGTATAGTACACCTGCCAATAACCATCAGATAACATTACCGTTTTGCTACAAACCCTTTGTAAAGTTATGACATCAAATGAGCCTATTGGGCTAATACTATGCCGAGTATATTACTCACAAGCTCAATTACTAATGCACGGGAGGTTTTTAGTGTTTTTCTATTAAAACGCACAATAAGAAGAACGAATTTGATCCATCATGATGATCTAATCTAGGGCTAGTACAGAAGCTAAGTCTAAAGGTATTTTTTACCTGGAAGGGTACGTTGTGAGTGGGAACTACATTATCCTTTTGCAACACAACCACGGTCCTTCCCACGATGTCAAGGTATGAGTATTTGACCTGAGGCAAAGACCAATGTAGATTCTTGTTGTGTACTAATAACTACAGTTGAAAATGCAATTCACGTATCTGTGTGGCAGATGAGGTACCTGCAAGTCCTGATTGACTGTAAAGGGCAAAACAGCAGAAGGGTCCTTTGATCCTTCAGGAAGCACGACCTGAAACAAAATCTTCCTGTGTTAGCGACTGATTGCTAACAACAGAGCTTGGATAGAAAAACGAAATGATAACGATGAGTAGCAAATGCTAATTAAACCCACTTTGATAGTCAACTTGTTAACTGTAGTTTCAACGAGTGGGCACCCAAAGGTAAAGTTCAAGTAACGTCTGCCATCGGGTGCTTCAAAGAGATAGTCCTCCAATGGAACTCGATAGCCGATGATAAAAGTTGCTCTCCACCCTCCAAATAACGGGTATCGCGGTTCAAATTCAAGTTCCGACTGCAAATACCAACAATTTTTTGCTTTTAAGGATTCAGAGACTCAAAAAGAATAACATATCAGATCACCTTTTTTTAGGTAGAAAATTTGAAGTATATGTCCAAAAGCACCATTGTGAATTGATGTAACACACCGTTGAACAATTAGAGCCGTAGGAGAATTTCTTAGTAAATATCACTGCCTAAATGGCCAGATATCAAGAGAAGAGGGTAACCCAACCATACCTTTCTAAAGCCTGTACGCAAATGTGAAGTTGAGATGTTTCCGATGTCATCCCTGTAGTAGACAGAGTTAACTCTGGGAGGCAGTACTGCAAGGAGAGCATTGAAAGAGGATGCACCACTTATGGAACGTTTAGATTGATAATCAACCCTGCCAAAACTCAAAAGGTCAGAAAATTATTTCAGCAGAATGGCATACGTATGAATACAATGATCATAAATAGCTATGACAAGATAGTTCTACTGCAGTAACAGAGAAAAGTTGTCAACGGTAGCAGAAAATGTAACCTTAACAATTAGCTCAAAAATATATATTCAGAAATTCCATAGCATATAATTCTTAGAGGTAAAATTCCAGAGGTCACCTCCTAGATAAAATAAGCCATTAGGCCCATTACATACCTTGAGAAAACACCCTTATGGCGAGCTCCCCCATGAGTCAACCTGTAATTCTCTGTTATCTGAAGGCTACCCCAGTGTGAAATCTCAATTTCACGCACTAGCTCCTCAACAACAGCAAACGGACTGTTATTCTCAAAGTGAACAATAACAGGTGTGTAAGAGTATGGAGTACGATCCTCATATGGTCCATATTTTATCTCTTTTCCAGCTCGGTTAGCAGGTTCGATGCTAGTGAACGACTCTACTCTAGTACTGGGAGTCTTAAAAAAAGTTGTCTGTTGCTTAATATGATATGGTGACAGTATCAATGCACTATCATGGTAGTAAACCAACTGAGATTCTGACTGGGTTATCTCCATTGGGAAAGGTTCCAAGGAATGAGTCAATATGTATAGCACCTCAAGTGTAACAGTTTCACCCAGGCCTAAGGGGCTAGCAAACGAAACAATGAAGTATCCAGTGTCATTTGGTGCATCAGGCTGTTCGCTTGGTTTTACATCTAGAGGCAAGTAGGTTTTCTTCTTCTTCTTGCCAGTAACTGCCAGGGCTTGGACCATAGCCAAACGCTTGATCTGGGTAGGTGGGAAAGCAAGAAGCATTTCTGCAGCAGGATCTTTCCCAATATTTTCGACCTAAGGAAACAATCCAGATAAGAAAACGTTACCTTTGAATAGAAAAACTTAGGGATGATGAAGGAGAATAGGGATAATATCAGTGAATTGTAACATTTCACAGCAAACCAAAGCCACTAAGTTCCAACCCTTTCAACAAGTATCACTACTACAACCAACTAAATTTTACTTATCCATAAAGGGTTCAAATCCCAGTCCTAAGTTCCAACCTTCCAGTGTATTATCAAAAGGAATAACTACTATAAACCTTTGAAGAGAGATACCTTGAGAGTCAAGAAGGCCTTCACGATATGTGAGCTTAAATCAATCTGCAGACAAAGACCAACACAAAGGGGGAGCATCTTAGAATCAAAATTTCACTTTCAGGAAAGAAGATTCTGCAAACATTATATATCATTAAACTTTCAGATTACTGAAATTAAACGTATAACTGATGAAAGTCACACGCAGAGAGTTGCATTATCTGTTAATGTACATATATATGATGCCTATCGATGATCAACCGTGAAGTGACGAATCACACAGTAATTCTACAAACCAAGCATACTGCATAGATCGGAGAAACGGTATTTCCCAATGGCACCTTCATTAACTTGAATTTCCATGAAACGGATCCATCAAGGAAAGTAGAAATTAATGAATTTGTTACAGAAGAGAGAGAAAATAGATCGGAGAATCTACCCTCCGCTCGGCATTTACGATCTGGAGATCCTGAGCTGAGGAAAATGCAGAGAGAGATAGGAATGCAGCTACAACGACGGCGAACATCCAGATACGAGCAGCCATTTCGTCACTGCACTAAGAACAAAATCCATTAACGAAGAGAGCTCGGAGATGGCGAATTGATAGGATTTGGAAGATCAGAAGGAGAGATTTACAGACCGGTGAAGACACCGACAGCGAGATCGCAGTCCAGAAAAAACAGATACCGACGGACGGCGAACTGATGGGGAGGAGGAAGAATGATCCGGTCAACTACAAAGTCTCAGTCTCTCTCTCACGATTTAGGGGTTAGTCTTTAGGGACCTTTTCTTCCTCAGAACGATAAACGTCACGAGAGTAACTTGTTTAAATTTAATGGGCCGTGAGAATTAATAATCAGTATAAAGCTATTATTGGGCTTTCCACTATTCTAAGCCCATTCATAAGGGTTAACTAAAACATCAATGAACACGAGTCTTGACTGATTTGCCGCCATTCTCTTTCTCTTTCTCTTTCGTTTCTTCAGTAACATCTGCCATGGCGATTGATTGCCTCGTACTCGGTAACAGTTCTCTCTTCTTCTTTCTTTCCTTCGTCAAGTTTCACGATTTCGTTATAAGAGTATTAATAATGTCCTTCTTCAGGTGCTGGGCAAGAGATAGGAAAGAGCTGCGTGGTGGTGACGATTAATGGTAAAAGGATAATGTTCGATTGTGGGATGCACATGGGCTGCGATGATCATAATCGATACCCAGATTTTTCTCTCCTCTCGAAATCCGGTGACTTTGATAACGCGCTCTCTTGTATCATCATCACTCACTTGTATTCATCTAGAAGCCCCAAAATTCGTCCCTTGTTTTTTTCGTGATATCGTATGGGTTCTAACTGTGTACTATTTCGAGTTCTATAGCCATATGGATCATGTCGGTGCGCTTCCGTACTTCACGGAGGTCTGTGGGTACAATGGCCCGATCTACATGTCGGTGAGTTATATTGTCCTCAAGGTGTTCGATGAAATGTCTGACTGGCTCATGTTGTCTTACTCTGATTTGTTTCTTTCGCAGTATCCCACAAAGGCGTTGTCTCCGTTGATGCTTGAGGACTACCGGAGAGTTATGGTGGATAGAAGAGGCGAGGAGGAGCTATTCACCACTGCCCATATCGCAAACTGCATGGAAAAAGGTGCTTGAATATTCAATCTCATCTAGGTCTTGTTCACGAACTAATTTCATCTGATTGATGAATGTGTGACTTGCTTCATAAATTCAGATGCAGTGTCTATAACTTGGCTTCTTTTTTTTTTTTTGCATTGTTGTAGTAATCGCATTGGATTTGAAGCAAACAATTCAAGTTGATCAAGATCTTCAGATCCGTGCCTATTACGCAGGGCATGTAAGACACTCATTGCAGTTTCAAAAGAGCTTCTTTGGACTTCTTCCTAAGTTTGTTATATTCATAGTTTCTGTATTTCTTAAAGCTTCTCTTGTAATGGTCATAAGGTCCTTGGAGCAGTGATGGTGTATGCAAAGGTGGGAGATGCAGCCATTGTGTACACTGGAGATTACAATATGACTACAGATAGACATTTGGGAGCAGCTAAAATCGACAGGCTCCAGTTGGATCTTCTCATATCAGAGTATGAAAAATAAATACAATCTTGTTCACTGGTACTTTTTTATGTCCATACTTTGATGTATGTTTGACTATGCGTTTTAGGTCCACATATGCAACTACCATTCGCGGCTCAAAATATCCTCGGGAGAGAGAGTTTCTTCAAGCTGTATGTCTACTTGATGATATCATTGTTGTCTTGTTCCCTCATCAATATGCTAAACTACTCATTTATGAGGCTTAGGATTTTGTTTGTTAATTGTCTAATATCTCAGAAAAATCTTTCAGGTTCATAAATGTGTTGCTGGCGGAGGGAAAGCGCTGATTCCTTCATTTGCTCTTGGAAGGGCTCAGGTCTGTCTTCTTACAGAAAAGGCTCTTTGTGATAGCTTTAACCCTTTCTTAGAAAAAAGGGTCTGTAACTAAAACTTGTCTGTGCTTCTCTTGTGTCTCATTGAAAATTGTGTTTCCTTGTTCAGGAACTCTGCATGCTGCTCGATGATTACTGGGAGCGCATGAATATAAAGGTTCCCATTTACTTCTCGTCAGGTCTGTCAAACCACCACCAATCGATTCTGCAGATAAACCAGCTCAACAATTGTTAGGTAGCTATGTCTATCTTCTGAAAATTGATCAACTTGTATGTCTTCCAGGTTTGACCATTCAAGCAAATATGTATTACAAAATGCTCATCAGCTGGACAAGTCAGAACGTTAAAGAAAAGCATGCTACGCATAACCCATTTGATTTTAAGAATGGTATGCCGACTAACCTTTGGAATTAAGTTTGGAATGTTGAAAATACATTTATACAAAAGGAACTCAAACTTTGCGGTGCTAGAAAAAAAAACAAAACTTTGTAAACTAGTAGTTCTTGAAGTGATCAATACATCCTGTGCGTCCCTTTTTTAGTTCTTATCAACTACCTTAGTTCTGCAACTCTGCTTGCTTTGTAACTACTACCTTCACACTCTGCAGTTAAAGATTTCGATAGATCTCTTATACATGCTCCTGGGCCATGTGTTCTCTTTGCCACACCCGGCATGCTTTGTGCCGGCTTCTCACTTGAAGTGTTCAAGCATTGGGCTCCTTCTCCCCTGAATCTTGTTGCCTTACCCGGGTATTAAACCTATTGTGTTGCCCTTTCTTAGCATTTCATTTTTCTGTTAGCATCTAACACACAATTATCTCCTTTCTTCCCCCCTCGTGGATCCGTTATATACAGATATTCTGTGGCTGGTACCGTCGGGCACAAGCTAATGTCTGGTAAACCCACAACGGTTGATCTCTATAATGGCACCAAGGTTGATGTCCGTTGCAAGGTTTGTCTGCTCTTTCATCTGATTCTCGCAAATTAAAAAACTGTGAACTTTACGAATAAAAATAGCACCTTTTTATTCAGACATTAATTTTAAACAAAAAGTCTTGATTTTGTTGTCATCAGATACATCAAGTGGCTTTCAGTCCTCACACAGATGCAAAAGGAATAATGGATCTCACTAAGTTTCTTTCCCCAAAAAACGTTGTACTCGTGCACGGTGAAAAACCCAGCATGATGTCTCTCAAGGATAAGATAACCTCGGAGCTTGACATCCCATGTTTCGTCCCTGCTAATGGCGAAACAGTTTCAGTCTCTTCGACCACTTTTATAAAAGCAAACGCTTCTGATATGTTCCTTAAAAGCTGCTCTACCCCAAATTTCAGATTCTCAAACTCCTCTACTCAGCTCCGTGTTACAGACCAGAGAATCGCAGATGGAGTTTTGGTGATAGAGAAGAGCAAAAAGGCAAAGATTGTTCACCAAGATGAAGTCTCTGAGGTGTTACATGAGAAAAACCATGTGGTATCTTTGGCTTGTTGTTGTCCTGTTAAAGTTAAGGGAGAATCAGATGATGTAGATCTGATCAAACAGCTGTCGGAAAAGATCCTGGAGAATGTGTCTGGTGCTCAGATCCATGAATCAGGGAACTGTTTGCAGGTTGGATCTTTCAAGGGTTCTTTGTGTCTGAAAGAGAAATGTGTACATAGAAGAGGGATAAGTAGTAGTAGTAGTAGTTGTAGTGAAGCTGTGTTCTTTTGTTGCAACTGGTCTGTTGCAGATTTAGAGCTTGGTTGGGAAATCATCAACGTTATGAAACAAAATCTTTGAATCGAGATTCTGGATTTCGGTTTTTGTCTCTCTAATATTTATGTAAACATTTTTGTTATACAAAAGAAAAGAATGAGCCCAAGTAATAACTTTTCTTAACATTTGTATTTTGTCATATTATACCGAATAAATTTACTTTTGAGTCGGATAAACCCAGTAACAGAAATAATAGTGATAATTATTAACCTCTATGACTCTGTCTAATCTTAAATGTTAATTAGTTTCGTTTACTTTAAGTCTTAAACTCTAATTATTGTATTTAGTTAAACCAAATTTTTTTTTTTAAATGTCCGCCATGGCTTAGCGTTTTCTAGAAGAGAGAGAAAGTGAAGAAAGAATCTCAATTCTCTCCGTCGGTCGGTTAAAAGAACCAAAAGAAAACTCCGTAGCAGACGAAACCGATGTCGTCGTCCTCATCAGATTCCACGGCGGCGCGTGATCAACATGCGCCACTGCTCCGCCCGCGTCAGGACGGCTCTTCTTCTTCTTCTTCTTCTTCTTCAGCCCGGCCTACAGCTCTTGCCGTTCTCTTGGGACGGATCACAGGCCACCGCGCGCCATCGATGCTGGTGAGAGAGACGGCGGCGCGTGCTCTCGAGGAGAGACGCATCGACTGGGGCTACTCGAAACCCGTAGTCGCTGCTGATATACTGTGGAACGCTGCTCTGGTGGTTGCGTCGGCGGTTATGCTTGTCGGTACCATCGAAGAAAGGCCTAACGAGCCGATTAGGGTCTGGATCTGCGGCTATGGGTTACAGTGCTTGACCCATTTGGTGTTGGTTTGGTCCGAGTATTGGAGGAGAAACACGAGGCGTCGAGCTAGGGATTTGGAGTCCGGAGACGGACAAAGTGCCGATCCTCCTCAAGGACTTTTGGATTACACTGAGTATGATTATGAACAAGACGCTGACAATTCAGCAACATACAGGTTTGATTATCTCAATTTTGTCTTTATATGAGGATTTGATTTTATTGAATTGCGTTTTGATGAATGTTGTTGTATCAGTTTTGCGAAAAGATGCGAGTCGATAAACACACTGATATCATTCATATGGTGGATAATCGGATTCTACTGGGTAGTAGAAGGTGGAGATAGGCTTTTAGGAGAAGCTCCTAACCTTTACTGGTAAAAACTTTTATCAACATTGCTCCGTTTCAAACTCTACACAAGATTTTTGCTCTTACTTTCCCCGAATCTTTCGGATTTCTGCAGGTTGTCAGTGATTTTCCTGGCGATTGACGTGTTCTTCGCCATTTTCTGTGTCGTTTTGGCTTGCCTTGTTGGAATAGCTCTTTGCTGCTGCCTCCCCTGCATAATCGCCCTTCTTTATGCCGTTGCAGGAACAGTATGAAAACATGAATAGCATCGAGATCTTTGTTTTCTTAAAAGGACTAATAAACGCCTTCGTTTATACAGGAAGGAGTATCAGAGGCGGAGCTTGGTGTTCTTCCGACGTACAAATTTCAGGCTTTCCATAGCAACGAGAAGAACATTACCGGAGCTGGTAAAATGGTTCCTATCCCGACCAATGGCTTATGCTTAGCTACTGAAAGAACACTGCTTGCCGAGGATGCGGTAAAAGCCATTCTATTATGACAACAAGTTGTTACGTTACAAACTCTGTTTCAGAAAGTTTGAAAGATGTCTACTTGATTTTTGTTATTTTTGGCAGGACTGTTGTATATGTCTGAGCTCATACGAGGATGGAGCAGAGCTTCATGCTCTTCCTTGCAACCACCATTTCCATTCGAACTGTATCGTTAAATGGCTAAAAATGAGAGCAACATGCCCTCTCTGCAAATACAACATCCTTAAAGGAACCACTGATCAATCTTGAAGACGAAATCTAATAAAGCAGAGACACATGGGAACAAGTTTCATTTCCTCAGTTAAAACTCTTCTGTACATATATATAACAATCAAAATCATGTATCTTTTGTTAAAAGTATCTATTTTTAAATGTAAAAGATCACATTTCACAAATCACCAGTAAATTCAAGTACAGCTCACTTCGTTGTCACATTGTTTGCTGCAATCCGCATCACTTATCACTGTTGCGAGCCCTCTAGTTTGCATATCCAGAAACAAATCTGAAGCAGCGGTCATGTTTCCCTCCTTTTCATAAGCTCTAATCAATAGATCAAAAACAGCCGAATCAGGACTTATTCCGCTTTTTAACATGTCATCAAAAACTTGTCTAGCCTCAACCATCAAACCTTTGCTAGCTAACCCATGAATCAATGTGGTGTAGGTTAACAAGTCGAGCTCGAGACCCTCTTGAACCATTTTGGTTTTTAACTTAAAAGCATCCACCAAATTCCCTTCCTTACACAAACCAGCTATCCAAGAAGTGTACATGAACTTATCCGGATCAAGTCCAGCCTCTGATATTTTGCTAAAGAGTCTCTGAACTTCTATAAAGTCTCCCTCTTTGCACAAAGCATCAATAAGCACAGTGTACATAACATCATTAGCTTTCTCTTTACAGAAATAAGCTATAGCTTCATGTAGTTGTCCATTCTTCGCAAGCCCATCTATCAAAGTCGAAAGAGCTACAACATCTGGCTCAAAGCCTCTCTCTATGAACTCGCTGTACACGTTCACCGCTGCCTTCATGCGCCCGGATTTAAAATATGCATTCATCATTGTTGTTAAAATCATCTTATCAGGAACTAAACCACCTTTCTCCATATCTTCTACTATCTCTGTTGCCTCCTTTAGTTTACCATTACCGCAAAGGCCTGATATGATTACGCCGTAAGCAGCAATATCAAGTCTCATCCCTTGGTTAAGCATTTTGGCTAGAAACTTCATGGCATTATCAGCATCTCCTTTCTGAAAATACCCATCGATAATCGTGGTGTATACAAGAGAGTTTGGTTCTACTCTATCCTCGTGCATCCGCAAATACAATCCCTCAGCTCTCTCCATTTCCCCTTGTTTGCAGAAACCATCTATCAGAGCAGTATAAGTAACGACATTCATAGACATCTGAAGGCGTCTCATTTCTTCGTATAACGAAACCGCAACCTCCAAGTCACCAGCTTTACAGTACCCATCAATCAAACAAGTGAAAGTAACAACATTTGGAGATGAAGCATCTTTCTTCATACAGTTAAAACTCTTCAACGCCAATTGTAATTCCCCGGATTTGCAGAAGGTGTCGATCCAAGTACTATAAGTAACAACATTCGGCGAACAACACTTCAACATAACACCCATATACATAAAAACCTCCTCCAACATCTTCATCTTGCTAAACCCATTAAACAAGGAGTTGAAACTAACTACATCAGGTCTGCACATAAACCCATGAGAGGCTCTTAACCTCTCTAATACCAAACTGGCATTTCTTATATCGCCATTTCTACAATGCCCATCAATCAGTGAGTTATGAGATATAACATCAGGTAAGCATCCGAATCTGGGCATCGAGTGAACGATATATTCAGCGAATTTAACTTGCCCTAATTTGCAAACAAACGATACGACCGAATTGAATGAAGAACGATGAGGAGTGTAACCTCTGGAGAGTAAGTAAGCTAAGAACTTGAGAGAGAGAACGCCGCAGTTAGAATGGATGAGCCGATGAATATGCTTGTTGCAGGTAATTGGGTCCGGCAAATTCGAGGATTGTCTCAGCCGAGAAAGAAATTGAAGAGCTTCTCTTACCATTCATGGACATGGGATTCTTCAGACGATTCGAAAGGTAACAACTTTCAAAAGATTTTTAACTTGAGAAGCTAAAATCTCACGGAGAGGCTTAAACCCTAGAACTATAAGGTTGAAGAAGCGACCGTGGCTCGGTGCTAACGACAGCGTTTTAATATTATTCCTTTCCTCTAGAGTAATTATGTGCTAAAGAGATTATAAATCAAAAGGTAAATTTATTATTGTCCTGCAAACTTGTATTAAATTCGTTAGGTAACATACGTCGATTGCTTACTAAATAAGGTGCAAGAACCAGCCAGTTTTAAAATTGTTCTTAATACTAAATTTGTTCAAACTTCAAACCATCAAATTAGAATACAAAGTCCCTAACCAAAATTAACAATTTGAATATATTGTGTTACATACATAACGTATGAAGTAAGACTCGTGACTCGTGAACATACATATAAGTATAACTACAAAATCGTGTGAAGAGAAAATTGACTTTTCAAAAAAAAAATCTAATAAGATTTAAAAGGGGAACGTGATTTGTAGTGTTTATATTCGTACACGTGAGGACAGATTGGATGTGTTAATAATGAAAATCTAAAGAAATGGCCCGATTGACATTTACTTGTCAATAGCTAGCTATATTGATAACACTTTACAAATAAATTCACATGGTCCTTAAACTAGAACTGATAAGGGAGAAAATAACTGATATAGAAATTGTGATTATTGTGACTGCCAGTTGACAAACTTATTGTTCGGTGATATGATTTTGCATAACTATCGTTAAATTGATCTGTTTTAATTTTTGTATATACGAGTTTTAAATCCTGTTTATAGAAAAAAATGTTAAAACATCACATTTTTATCCCCAAGAAACGTATTTTCATGTTTAAAAAAACTTTCCCAGATCAAATATTTTAAATCAGGTTGCAGGAAATGTTTCTAAAAATGTATGAATGTTCATTAAAAAAATAGTGTGGTATTTTGAAGTGATATTCATACAATTGGATCATTATTAAAAATATAAAAAAAGGATTTTATCACGCATCCTGGCATAAATGGTAATTAGCAAATTGGCATCCTAAATCAAAATTTGAGTTAATTAAACGTTGTAATCTACTGATCATTTGTCACTTTAATTATTACACAGAAAAACCACTAAAAACTAAAAAGCCATAAACCTCTTTTAAATCCTTCCAAAACTTTTAAACACACTTGCCAT
This sequence comes from Eutrema heterophyllum, assembly GCA_002933915.1. NCBI lineage: Eukaryota > Viridiplantae > Streptophyta > Magnoliopsida > Brassicales > Brassicaceae > Eutrema > Eutrema heterophyllum. Next base: position 92,779 of record PKMM01011668.1, on the reverse strand, counting down.
TTCTCTCTTTCTGTATCTTCTAAAGCTATTTAGCACCGGTTTGGCCAAATTTCAAACCCTAGCTCATTTGGATCACGATTGATTCTTCTTGACGATTCAGTGTTTCGCTTCTTATTTCTGCGAGAATGTGCTGATTTATAGGTATGTGCGTTTCGTTTCTGCTGTGTTCTTTTTGTTCTTCTCCTTCTGGTGGATTTGGGACTCAATACTAGTAAATGGTATTGTTTCGGATTTTGATTTGTAGTTAGTAAAAAGGGTTTTAGATCGGGAAAAATGGAGGAAGGAGGATATGCGTTTGAGGTTAACAATGGGCGACCGACGGCGACTGAGTTTGGGACTTCGGCGAGGACTTCTTCGCCGCAGCTTCCGTCGTTGACTAAGTCGTCTTCTTTCCGTGAAGGAGGAGGCAGTAAGGGTTTATCACGACGGAGGTCAATGAAGCCGAGTTTTGACGCGGATAACGAATTCATTACCTTACTCCATGGCTCAGATCCGGTGAAAATCGAGCTCAATAGGCTAGAGAATGAAGTCAGAGGTACTACATGATACTCGATCTGTTTATTCTATTGTTCGATTCAAGTTTCCGTTGACATTTGATTTTGTAATTGGAAGGAAAAAAACCAAATTTGGGTTTGGATACGTTTTTTCACCTGTCCTTGCGTGCATGCGTGTCATTTCTTGGTCTAAACATTGACTTTGTTGCAGATAAAGATCGGGAATTATCTGAATCACAAGCTGAGATCAAGGCATTGAGGTTGTCTGAACGGCAAAGAGAGAAGGCTGTTGAAGAGGTTAGTTCTTATTAAGATCGAGTCACCAAATGTGTGTTTTTTTTTTTTTTGTTACTTGCAGTGAATTTACTTACTTTCCTTTCTTTACTTCGAGAGGTGATGAATGAACAAGTCTTGCTAGTCATTAATATAGTGTTGGTACATTCATTAGTTGTGATATCTGCTGTTATTCTGTTCTTTCCCTATACTTTTCACCATGTCCTGTAAGGTTTTTTTTTTATTATGATTGATGCAACTGAATTCTTCACATGAACAGGACATTGAGATTATATCTTGACTTATTGGGTTTTTGTTTTTTTGTTTTGGGTCGTATTAGTGGTTAGGAAGAAATTAAATTTGTGATACATAATTTGAATTTCAAGATTTCCTTGAAACTGTTATCCTTGAGCTAGTAGTTTCTGCTCAAGTTGCATTAGAGTTCTTTGTTATGCAGTACAGGTGGTTGAGCTGAAGAAAAGTTCGCGTTGGTTTCCTATTTGTGGTCCTAGTACTTTTCTGTTACCGTTCCTTTGTGAACATGAATTTACTCTTGTTTGGCCTGTGACCAGTCGTTCTATGAATCATATACATTCTCAAGTCCTTGTTCTCCAGAAGAAACCTTATGATTTGGCTCTCATTATTGTTTATAGCTAGATTTTGAAATGCATCGTGAGAAAAAAGTTGTGTAATCGTGCCAGCGGAAATCACATGTATATGTAGTTTTTTCCCCATCTTTGTATATGCTGACGTTCTACTCTTTGCTTTGATTGCCTAAGCTTACCGAAGAGTTGGGAAAGATGTCGGAGAAGCTCAAACTAACTGAAAACCTTGTCGAGAGTAAAGTATGCTTGCAATGTTTCCTCCTTTGCTCTTCATTTTTCAATTTATTTTTTTCTGGATTCTAAATTTGATGATATCACATGCTGTCACAGAACCTTGAAATCAGGAAAATTAATGAAGAAAAAAGGGCTTCCATGGCAGCTCAATTTGCTGCAGAAGCCACTCTTAGAAGGGTCCATGGTGCTCAAAAGGATGACGATATGCCTCCAATTGAAGCTATTCTTGCCCCTTTAGAGGCTGAACTCAAGTTGGCGAGACATGAGGTATTTTACTTCCTTTCAACCAAATATATGTCTTATATCTTGGCTTGTTGAGTCTTGGAACCTTTTAAAACATTGGGCATCGGGTTTGCATTCTTCATTTGTAGATTGTTAAACTTCAAGACGACAACAGAGCATTGGACCGTCTAACTAAATCAAAGGAAGCAGCTTTGCTGGATGCTGAAAGAACTGTTCAGACTGCTCTCGCGAAGGCTTCAATGGTTGATGATCTCCAGAATAAAAACCAAGAGTTGATGAAACAGATAGAAATTTGTCAGGTATTGCTTTCATCTCCTTTACTCGGCGGAACTTGAAATATCTGTATCTCCTTCCTTCGTTATTGTGAGCCTGCCTTGTTTACCAATTGTTTAAACTAGGAAGAGAACAGAATTCTGGACAAATTGCACAGACAAAAGGTTGCAGAAGTTGAAAAGTTTACCCAGACTGTGCGAGAGCTAGAAGAAGCTGTTCTTGCTGGTGGTGCAGCTGCGAATGCAGTGAGAGATTACCAGAGGAAATTCCAAGAAATGAATGTAATAATTCATTTATTCCTATAGTGCCTCGGTAGCATGTTTTTTCCATTGTTTCTTTAAATGTGATTCCTGTGCTGATCATAACTGTGGTGATTGATCGTTTCCTTAGGAAGAGAGAAGAATCCTTGACCGGGAACTGGCCCGAGCAAAGGTAAGTGCAAGCAGGGTGGCAACTGTAGTGGCAAATGAGTGGAAAGATGGTAGCGACAAAGTGATGCCTGTGAAACAATGGCTCGAAGAACGAAGATTTCTGCAGGTCATTTTTGATTATTATATTTCCGGGGCGTCTCTTGCTGCTCCAAGCTGTGATTCATATTCATGGCAACCATTATAACTTATATAAGTGCTTTTTAAAAATAAAATAAAACATTTTCCTGTTTTTTTTCTTTAACAGGGAGAAATGCAACAACTACGTGACAAACTGGCCATAGCTGATCGAGCTGCAAAATCCGAAGCTCAGCTGAAGGTAAGAATCTTTGCTACAAGCCCTATCTTTAGCCATCTTTATGTTCTTTATTAAGGCTTTAGTTAGAATTGCTGCTTTTGCCTTTTTCAGGAGAAATTTCAACTGCGGCTTAGAGTCTTAGAAGAGAGCTTAAGAGGGCCTTCAAGCAGTGGCAACCGAGCCACACCTGATGGAAGAAGTATTAGCAACGGGCCTTCTCGGAGACAATCCCTTGGCGGAGCAGATATTATTCCAAAACTGACCTCAAATGGATTTTTCTCCAAGAGAACACCGAGTTCTCAGTTTAGATCTTTGAATGCTAGTGCAAGTACAGTATTGAAGCATGCTAAAGGAACATCCAGGTCATTTGACGGAGGGAGCAGATCTTTAGATAGGAGTAAACCACTAATAAACGAACCGGGGTCGAAGTTTCCATTGAACCACCAATCTTCTGAAGGAACCAGCGAAGGCGAGTCACCTAATTCATCAAAACAAGGAGATTCAGAGAAGCCGGGAGGAACAAATAATGATAGTGTCCCGGGAGTCTTACACGATTTGCTTCAAAAGGAGGTGATAACATTAAGAAAAGCTGCTAATGATAATGATCAAAGCCTAAGAGATAAGGACGAAGCTATTGAGGTCAGTTTAGTTTTACCCTTTCCAGGAAAATGTTTTGCTTCCATATTCATAATCTCTGATTGAAATACTCTGGTGAAAAAAATGTGTGCTTAGATGTTGGCGAAGAAGGTTGAAACACTAACAAAGGCGATGGAGGTGGAGGCAAAGAAGATGAGAAGAGAAGTAGCTGCAATGGAGAAAGAAGTTTCAGCCATGCGTGTGGATAACAAGGGATCCGATAGTAGAACGAGACGTCTCTCTACTACCAACACAAAAGGATCTTCAACAACTGCACATTTACTTTCTGGAAGGTACTTTCTTTTTCTGGTTAGGTGAGTTTTAACTTATATGTCAATGTTTAATCACATAGTTGGTGTTTAGCAGAGGCTCGGGACGAATGGGGATGACAAGGAGCACCCAGTGATCAGAGAAGTAACCAGAAAGAGAGAAAAAAAAAAGTCGATCCCACGAGCAAAATTTCAGTCTCAAAGAGTGCAGTCAATATATTGAAGGATGATTAAAAAAAAAAAGCATACAAATGTAGAAATCCAATTTGGGGGAGGTTTGTGTGCTTCTCTAACATAGTAAAGATTTCAAAGGTAAAAGAGGGAGAAAAAACTGACTTTTATTTTCTTGGGCTAACGTATCTTTTCTTTTGTGCTGGTGATGATGTTTATTGTTTTTTCTTATATATATAGAAATGAGTTAGGCTTGTGTTTAAGTAACTACCCTCCTGATCCTGAGCTTAGTGTGTGATTTGTTTTCTTTCTCTCTTACTCTTACTCTTACCTTTGTCCAATTTTCTTAGGGAAAACGTCCTATTTCCTCCCCCCCAAGAAATATCACACAGTAACAGATCTTCCAAAATGTTTACCGGGTCGATATCCGATCCATAAACCTCCAAAATGTTTACCTCGTTCCAAATCTCCATAATTTTAAAGTTAGATCTCCCTAATTTCAAAGTTAAACACGTGAATCTCCTCAATAAGAAAGTTTAACACATATTTACCCACAAAATAAAAGTTTGAAACTTAAAACCACCCATACTATCAAATATACAAAACTATTATAAATTTTCAAAGAAATCCAAAGTAATCTAAATTAATATTTAAATTTTTGGAATTAAATTGAAATATAAATTCAAATGAACCTTTTTATTAATATTACACCAATTTTCATACACAAAATTTCATTAAAAAAAAATTAAAATGAACTTTTTATTAGTATTATACCAAATTTCATAAACAATAAAAAATATAAAATATAATAAAATCTGTGTTGATAATAGATAATAGTATTAAATTTATGAAATTTTAATGAAATTTGGTGTAATATTATGAAATTAATACTCTCTTAATAGTATTAAATTTCATAAATTTAAGACTATTATCTATTTATATACTATTATCTATACTATTATCTATTTATATACTATTAAATTTTATATACTATTATATATTTATATACTATTATCTATTATCAACACGGATTTTATTGTATTTTAATTTTTTTTTGCTTATGAAATTTGGTGTAATATTAATAAAAAGTTCATTAAAATTTTTTTTTTGTTTATGAAAATTGGTGTAATATTAATAAAAAGGTTCATTTTTTTTCAATTTTATTCTAAAAAATCAAATATTAATATAGATTCCTTTGGATTTCTCTAAAATTTATAATAGTTTTGTATATTTGATAGTATGGGTGGTTTTAAGTTTCAAACTTTTATTTTGTGGGTAAAGATGTATTAAACTTTCTTATTGGGGGGGACTCACGTGTTTAACTTTGAAATTAGGGAGATTTGGGACGAGGTAAACAATTTGGGGGTTTATGGAATCGGATATCGACCTGGGTCGGATTTATGAATCGGGTATCGACCCGGGTCAAGTTTTAAATTTGGTCTAGTCTCGGTTTAGGTGGTTTCGTTCCGGTTAAGCTCTCTAACCATTCAAACCAACGGTTTAGGTGGAAATACGTGTTTAACTTTGAAATTGGGGGATTTGCGTGTTTAACTTTGAAATTAGAAGGATCTGGAATGAAGTAAACATTTTGGGGGAATCTGTTACTATGTAATACTTGGGGGGGAGGGGAAATAGGACCTTTTCCCATTTTCTTATAACGTTTATACATAAATCGGGATATTCAGAATTTTTTTAAGCTTTATCTCATTTTTTTGTGTGGTTTTAAGGATAATGTTTTAGGTTTATAAAACTCTAAACCTTAGATCTTAAATTTAACCAAGTGGTTGTAGTTTAGCAAATCCTGAAATTAGCTCAGAAACAGAGGTGAGAATTTATAAGTGGTTCTTTACTAATTTTTTATTAGCTTTCTTCTCTCCATCAATCCAAACGCAACAATCATTGACCACGTAACAAAAATCTTAATATGTGTATAACGATTCATTACTGGAAACCACAGGGAAACATCAAAGAGAGAAAACGGTCCAAATTTTGAAACATGAAAAGTGATTTTGCCTCACAAATTAGAATGTTCAGACTCCCGATTCGTATAAATAGTTGGAAATTTCAAGTCAATACAGGAGAATCAATAGACAATGGATGAATAAAGGCTAATAGATTAATAAGTTTAGGTCAAATAGTCCAGAATTGGCACCTTATGCCTCTACTGCTACCTCCCCAATTACAGTAGCTCACTACCAGCTTCTGGAGCTGCCATACTCCTCTTAGCGCCATCTGAATCTCGTAAGAGACAAAACCCTAATCGACGTGTAAAATGATAACAAGAAGAAGAAGATCACGTGACTTATGTTTCAGACAAAATAAAGCTGTATGGGCTAATAAATATATCAGGCCTTTACAAAAGGGGTCTATATAAGTAACCATTTGGTTTCATCGTTTTCTACCAATTCATATTTTTACGCTTAATTTATTATTATTGCTCATGTTTTCTAATTATTTTATTCAATAAACATTTTAGATATAGAAATATAACTAAAACAAATAATTTTGAAATTTAAAACACTTTGGTTATGATAAAACTGATGCATTTGNATATATTCATTTTTTTTTGAATTTTGAGAAAGACAAAATGTGTTGATTTTGCATCTTACAAACACATGCGACAACTGCATGAAATGAAAATTTTAAACTCGATTTTATTAGAAAATTTGGGACATTAATTTATATTTCTTCCCTAATTGTACTGGTTTATTGGATCAATATTGGCTTAATGGTATAGGATTCGATTCCTAAAATTGATTTTTTCGGGCATCAATTTATTTTGCTTTAGGCATGTAAATATTACGGATTGGGCATGACTGCACCAAATGCGCATGTAAACTCGTAAAAATGGTTATATGAACATATTATGTGTTTTTGCATATTATGTTTTAAAAAAGTTATCTTCTTCGTATTGATCTAAACTGAATTACAGAGTTATATTAAACTAACTCATCTTGCAGTTATTGGAGAAAGCAATACTTGATAGCAGACGATTCTACATTGGCTATAGTATGGCAATAAAATTGGCTTGGTTTGAGGTATGTTGGTGTATTAGTTTGATTGATTATATAAAATGTCCCTAACACAAACTCTATTCTATGCAGATCCGTAGATGCAGGTCAATTTCGAGATGGATATGTGCAATGGCAGATCAATACAAACTGGATGTTATCCAGTTTGTTCGAATTAAAGGTAAAAAAGCTCAATGTTACTTACCAATTAAAGCTTTGAGACTTAATAAGCAACTGCTTTGTTTTGCAGAAGAGGCTGAAGATCAGCTTGAGATTTTGATCTCATGTGTTCTAAGAGCAGCAAGTTCTGTTGGGATCAAGGATTGCACCAAGAAGACGAGAGAGAGCTATGAGAGGATGGTTGCAAGGCTGCAATGGGAAGCATCCCGGAAAGAAATCAGCTTCTGAAGATTTTTTTTTTTTTGATTAGAAAATGAAAATTTGTAGTAGTTTCAATAAACATCATAAGGATTCAACTTTTATTTTGTTTTTCCTTTTGAAACTAGTTAACATTGACTATGTCAGAAATGAATTTGATCGGTACTAACTGTATTATTGTAGTAATCTCATATGAGAGTTACAAAATCATGTGTCTGAGACTCAGATGAGATTTCCTTTATATGTCCAATAATCTAACTAGGTCTGTGCAGATATTAGATAGCCCATCTGGGCAGGTATGTTTTTTTCTAGTTTACATTTGCATGTTTTTCGCTTAAAGGGTTTTAGTTCAAGCCTTCTTGTTTCTTTAGAGGCTAATCCAGTTTTGTTTGTCAGGTTTGCCTTAGCATTATTTCTTTAGAGGCTAATCCAGTTTTGTTTGTCAGGTTTTCCTTAGGTTGTTGAGCACAGCTATTCATATGCCCTGGAGAGGTCATTCTTGTATCATGGCCGAATATATGTTTCTGCGTGGCACATCTGTTTTCACTCCAATGTTTTCTCTAACCAAATGAAGGTCAGTGCTTCTATCAGTTTAATAACTACATTCTGCGTTCTGTGAATCAATGGTAAAAAACATCCTCCCCGTCACATTTTGCAGGTAGATGTAGATAATAGGGTAATACTCTCTTCTTCACCATTCAGAATTTCTTCTTCGTTTTTTTTTTATTTTTTACATTGGGTGTTTCTTCAGTAGGTCTCGTAGGTGCTCAATGAATTTGGTTTTCCGCTTCTAATTGGGCATTTTCAAATTTATGTGTTATTCTTCATGGAGTAATTTCCCAAATTTTTTACTTGCAGTTGTGCACTTATTTCTGTAGATAGGACAGTTGAGAGGAGACACTCAAACAAATGCTGCATATATAAACATAATCAAGGTATGTTCTGAGTGTGAAACTGGTTCTTATGATTCATCTGCTAGTCTGGAGAATTTTGAAGCTTGCGTTGGATTATTGGATACTAACATTGCATCAATGTGGGGATCTTGTGGTTCTTCATTTTGTTTTTTTTTTCCAGGTGGAACTGCTGGCTGCTAAGAATCTCATTGGTGCAAACTTAAATGGAACATCAGATCCTTATGCTTTTGTTAATTGTGGATCAGAAAAGCGATTCAGGTTGTTTATTATTTTTCTCTTTTTTTGTGTGTTTCAATTAGTTTTTAAGAAGTTACAACTTTGCAAAGAAGAGCATGTGAGCAACTTTTTGATGTCATTTTCTTCCCTGCTCTTTTATGCTGTCATGTAGCTTCTTCCCAACAACCACTATTCATCCAAAAAGGGAAAACGTATCTATTTGCTTACGCTTTGCTTTGGTCCATGGCTCGAGGAATCTAATGTGGGGGTGAAGAGTTCAAATTTCCCCACAGATGAGCTTCCTGTTAAAGGGTATCATCATTTACTGCTTTTAGATTTAGGACTTAGTTGGACGATGTGGGAACCTTATTTCGCTGAAACTTGTCTAGAATTCTCAAGTGAAACTGGGGCATAAGGTTGATCGTCATGTTCAAACCCTTGGTATATTGTAGTGTGAAAATTTCAGCTCATAAATGAACTGGTACACAATATTAAAGAGCTTCTTTTCTATATAAATTAGGCATATATTTGATAATATCGGATGCAAAACATACATCTTTTGGGCCATCTGTTTCGTGTTTACCAGATACTTTTTCTAACATTTACCATATGTTTTGTTTTGGCAGATCAATCTAACAACTCATGACTGGGACATCATTTGGAAAAGTACTGTCCTTGGATCAGTAACTATAAACGTTGAATGCGAAGGCCAGACGGGTCCAGTGTGGCACTCATTAGATAGCCCATCTGGGCAGGTATGTTTTTTTCTAGTTTCCATTTGCATGTTTTTCGCTTAAAGGGTTTTACTTCAAGCCTTCTTGTTTATTTAGAGGCTAATCGAGTTTTGTTTTTCAGGTTTGCCTTAGCATTATTGCGACCAAGCCTCCTGTGAATGCTTCTAGGTAAATCCGTTCTACTTCAGTTTTTCTGTCAGCTGAGTTTAGAGAAGAGAGTGGCAATTTTCTTGGTCCATGACAATTTGTAGATTCAAGGTCTGTTTGCATGAGCGGGATAACTTTTGCCACAGATGAAAGAAAAAATGTGGAATTTGTTGTTCTACCTAACCATGCTATACATTCATTTGGCTGATTTTTTTGTTTTCAATGGAACTGTACCTCCGACTATATCACTTGATAACACATAATGGATTTTCATTCGTAGGGCTATAACTGGATTCGCTGGAGCCAGTAGAAGAAGAGTCATGTTGGATCAGCAAGGGCCAACAATTGTACATCAGAAGCCAGGGCCTCTGCAGACAATGTTTGATCTCCTCCCTGATGAGGTAAGCTAATTAGTAATACCGACTGTATTATTGTAGTAATCTCATATGAGAGTTAAAAAATCATATGTTTCTGAGATGAGATTTCCTTTATGTGTCCAATAATCTGACTAGGTTTGTGCAATGTTCCTTAGGTTGTTGACTACATTATGAATTCTGTGAATCAATGGTAAAAAAACTTCCTCTGAGTCACATTTTGCAGGTAGTTGTACCTCTGGGAGATGTAGCTGAGGTAGTACTCTTTTCTTGACCACTCAGAATTTCTGTTGATTTACACTGATAACCAGACAAATCATACGTAAACTTTTATTGTTTATAGGTACGCAGAAGTCAACATGCATTGATAAGCCTAGCTATAACAATCATACTACGGATGGGTGCTGGTGGACATGGTTTTCCCCCCCTTGGGACTCCTGATGGTTAGCGATTATGTTTGTTATTAGATTTTTGTGATTATATCAACTTCCATGCCTTTCTCTATATTCAGCAAACACTTTTTTGTTAGTTCCTGCACTGCACAAGCCAGCGGGAACATTTTCCCATTTGATTCCTGGCCTAGCCTTTTGCCTGTAGGACCAAAGCTTTTGGAAATTTCATCTGTAATGGTGCTTTGTTATGTTTATGTCTCTGTGGAATTCCTTCTTTTTCTCAGGTAGAGTGAGGTATAACTTTGCATCGTTTTGGAACAGGAACCATACACTAAAAGCATTGCAGCGTGCAGTTAATAATTATCATGCAATGCTAGAAGTTGAAAAGAAGGTCTCTCTCCATTTTTTAAATAAATTTTGACGTTATTATTTTTTTTTTTTTGAACATAATTTGACGTTATTTACATTACTCTTCCACCACGTGCCCTACGTAATATTTGGCTAATTATTAATTTTTTATATAAATATAATATTATAGTTCATATATGATAGTTTAAAATTTATGATTAATCAGCCTTGAATTTATATTTATAAGAAAATAATTTATTTTAGTCATATGAAATTATTTGATATTATAATTATAATTTGTTTTATTTCAAATGCATTTATATCGATAAATGATATTAAAAACTCAAAAGTATATAATGGTTTGAATATTGGATAATCTCTTATCTATTATTTGAAATTTTGAATTTTACATAAATTGTTTATGTTTCATACATTTATTTTTATTTTTATAATATAATATTTGTATAAGAAAAATAGTTTATTTATTAAATTAAATTGTTTGTTAAAATTATGTTTGGAAACAAATTAAATAGAGTTAATTGATTGTTTGACAACATGTATAATAAAGGATTGTTTGACAACATATATTGTAGGAGTTTAGTGTAAAATAATATACCAAAATACCATTAATGAATTATTTAGTTACATTAGTAATTTGGGCAAATTGTTGTTTTTACACCAAAATTTCGTTTTTATGACAAAAATACACCGTCTTTTCAATCAAATGCTGCGCTACACTTTCGGGGTGGAAAATTACAGTTACACCTTTATGACCAAACAAAAAACGCGAAACCGCTATTACCATTTTAACCTTCGCGACATGTCAGACTTCTATAGAGGTCTGACATTTAGACTCTAATAGAAGTCTGATTTATTTCTCTTACCAGACTTCTATCAGACGTATTCGAGAAGTCTGATACATATTTAATTAGTAAATTTAAATTTAAAAATTATAAAAAATTATTTTGTTAAAAATTTCTTATACATAAATTAAATATAGACGATTTCGAAGTATTAAAATTAAATTTCGTAAAATTGAATCAAATTAAAAACATGTAAGGCAAAGTAGGTTGTAAACCTCAAAACATGTTTTGTAATGGAAACATTTACATGTAACTTTATGGTTAGATTCATGGTTTTCCAAATTTACATTTGAAATTTTAAATTTGCACATATGTGTTGTAATGTGCATATATTTCACGAATATGATGCTTCCTAGAAGTTTTGTTTTAATATTGTCACTCATAAGTGCTAAATATTAGATTTAGGGTTACTCGGACTTCTCGGAGAAGTCTGAGAGAATCGGGGTTTCTCAGACTTCTCAGAGATTACCAGACTTCAATTTTAATCTGATTTTTTAAAAGTCAATTGCAAAACTACCCTCTCGTTGACCATATGGGTTTCATCAGACTTCTAAAGCAGTCTGAGTATACAACTCATATCTGAAAATCGACGATATGCAAAAATTCGTACCTATATCCATTTAGAGTTTGTTTTCACCCTCGTCGAGCGCCCAGAACGTCTAATATCATCGAAATCCCGCAAGCCCAGTCGTGTTTTGCCGTTTTTATGCCATAATTTCTGATTTCGGTACGTTTGAATCGGAAAATCAGTGGGAAAATGGGAGAAATCGGAGAGAGAAGTCGCGAAAAGTGTTTACGAGCTCTATTCTTGAGCTTTAATGGCGGAAAAACGGGTTAGTTACTGCATTAACTCGTCGACGATGGTGGTTGTCGTGGTTTCTCAGACTTCTCAAAGAATCGGGGTTTCTCAAACTTCTCAGAGAAGTCTGAAACGTATTTAATTTGAAAATTTAAATTTAAAAAATATTAAAAATTTAGTTTTTAGAAATTTTTACTACATAAATTATACATACTCGTTGTTGTTGTATATAAATTAAAAGTACATAAAATTTAATCAAAATTGAATCATTGGAGATGAATTTGGATCTAAACACAAGTTTGCGGTTTCTCAGACTTCTCCGAGAAGTCTGAATTGTATTTAATATGAAAAATTAAATTAAAAAATAATTATAAAAAAATTCATACAAATTTTTGATACATAAATTAAACATAATCATTGTAGATATATATAAATTTAAATTACATAAAAGTTAGTCAAAATGAGTGAGTATGAGATAAATTTGGATCTAAACACCATGTAGGTAAGAGTTTACGGTTTACAGGCTCAATATTTGTTGGATTAGGGTTCAAAGTTTGCCTTTGGAGTGTAATTAACTATAAAAGAGTGTGAATATCGAGTTATATATTGCATTGTGCAAATAACAAAAAAAGACAAGAGTTTTGTCTATGTTCGACATATGAAGTTGGATATCATGTTCTTATATGTAGGGTTAGATTGAGAGTTTCTAAATTTTTTAATTCATAATGTTTTTTTACATATATTGGTTAGTTTGTGACTAAGTTAAACGAGTTTGATGTTTGTTATAAGTTTTCTATATAATATGATGGTATTTAAGTAGTAATTATCAAGTTTAAGGTTTATCAGACTGCCATTTCAGTCTGATAATGTCCATGGTTTATCAGACTTCTTGATGGAAACATGTGAATTAACCTGAAATAAGTTACCATACTTGTGATTTTACCCCATATATAAACTAAAGTTACCAACCCTAATATGTAAAAATCATTATCGACTCTCTCTCTCTAAAACAGGGAAAATCTCTCTCTCTCTAAACTCTCTCAAACATCTCTCCGGAAATCCTCGTCGCCACCGCCACCGCCACCGCCACCGCCGTTGTCAGCTTCTTCAGTCTGGTAATTACCTCTCCTTTTTCGTGTCACCTTACGAGTCCATCCATCTATCTCTCTTCATATTTTCATCACAACTCTATTTTCTTGTAGGTCGAATCGCCACCGCCACCGCCGCCGCCACCGCCCTCACCGTTGTCAACTTCGTCTTTGCAACTGAGTTAAGCTTCCTAGAAACAAGTTTTTCGCCTTCTAATCTACTTTTTTCTGCAAATTTTTTAGATCTATACGAAATAAGACCATTTTTCCATGTTCTTTGCCTAGATCTAAACAAACATATGGGTTTTTAATTAATTCTGTTTTAGATCTACAAGATAGAAGTCCATTTTTCTACGTCAAACAAAAGTTCTAGGTCTGGTATGTATTTTCATGCTTGGTTGTATTCAGTCCAAAAAAAACTTGAAAATTATTATATTAGAAGTCTGAAAGTGAATTAGACTCGATACGAAGTCTAATACTTGACCTGATCTAAATTAGACTCGATTAAAAGTCTGAAATTATACTTTCATTTAATTAGACTCTGTTAGAAGTCTGAAATTTGAGTTTGTACGAATTAAACTTGAGAAGAAGTATGAAATTAGACTTTTCCGAATTAGACTCTTTTAGAAGTCTGAATTTCGACTTGATTTTAAATTAGACTTTATTAGAAGTCTGGCTTTAGACTTGTTTTAATTTTTGCAACTATTTTCTGGTACACAGGATGGGGCGATTCAATCACCTTCCAACGTCGAGTAGTTCATGTTCAACAGGTCGACGTCGATCCGGATCATCCTACGGATTCCCCAAGAAATGCTTCTGCGGTCTGGAGCCCTTCATGCGAACATCCACTACTGCCGATAATCCGGGAAGAAGATTCTTCGGATGTCGTAACTATGATGTAATGGCCTCTATATGTCATGTGGTTCGTTTGTTTTTTTCTGCTTATTATAATTTGGGATCTTAATATGATTGTATAAATGTGGTTGTGTAGGATGGTGGTTACCATATAATGAAGTGGTGGGATGAGGCTATGACTTAGGAGTTTAATGATGTAAAGTTGTATGTTGACCAACATGGTCAACTAATTGATGGCATGTTTGTTTCTAATGCTCAAAGCGACAAGTATTTGTCCACGTTGCTCGATGACGTCAAGGTAACGAAGGCAGAGATAGCTCAATTGAAGGAGCGGTTGACGGAGAAGCCATGTGGCCAGATAATACGTGGCGTCGAGTTGAAGAGCCTGACGTTCGCTGGTGCTATTATTATCGTCCTGGTCATCTTTATCTGTTTTGCCGCCCAAAATTTTCAGACTTCTCGCTCAATTATCTCTTCACTATCAGACTGCTAAAAGAGTCTGATATCAGACTGCGTTAAGAAGTCTGACATCAGATTGCGAAAGCGGTATTTTTATGTGGTAAAACCGTTTTTTTTTAACCGCCGCTTAGGACTTATATAAAAGGGTTTTTTTATCCTCTCATTTTTACAGTTACCGAAGCAAATAACAAAAAAAAAAAAAACATAAATAGGAGGGCTATCCGGGCCGATCTGTTGCAAGAGTGGTTCCGGTAACGGATATGATAACTCCACCAACTCGGTTTTCTTGTCCAACATATAATCATCTTGTACCATCTCAACAAGTTCACAATATGTAAAACGATCGCCCAAAGTGATAAACCGCCCTCCTTTGAGAGTATCCACCACAAAATGCCAAATCTTGTCTCTCACAACCCATTCACCAAAATTAACAGGTAGATGCACCATTATCTGTAAAAACAATCATGGAAAAACAACATTAGCGATCTAAATGGAAATATCAGACTTCTTCGCGAAGTCTGATTCTATTAGCTACATTGCCAGAATTATTTAAAAAATTATTTTAAAATAATTACCGAACATAAGCATATAAAACTAACGCAGGAGTAACATATACAAATAACACACATATAAAAAATTTAAAATCAACGAAATTCATCACAAATATAAAAAGAAAAACGGTTTAAAAAAATTTGTTAATCCAGACTGCCAAAGAAGTCTGACAAACAGTACGTCATACCTCTATGGCAGTCTGAAAAAGAGGGTATTGTTGCAATTATGTTACAAAGCAGACTGCGGATGCCGTCTGACGAAAAGTTATCAAAGCAGACTTCTATCGCAGTCTGAAAAAGGGTATTTTTGCAATTGACCCAAACTTTGACTTTTTGTCAGACTGCATTAGATGTCTGAGAAAAAGAAAAATGTATTTCTGTAATTGACTAAAATTTTGACTTTTTGTCAGACTTCTCATGCAGTCTGAAAAAATTATGGGGTAGTTTTGCAATTGACCGAAGTTTGACTTTCGTTCCCAGACTTCCAGGGCAATCTGAATAAATTCGTCAGACTGCGATAGAAGTCTGACAGAAATTGGTGTATTTTTGCGTTGACCAAAATATTCGATATCAGACTTCTTTAGCAGTCTAAAAGATTTCATCATTTTCAGACTGCCATAGAAGTCTGAAATTTTTTCCTTCCTATTCAGACTACCAAAGAAGTCTGTTACTTTTTCCCCCATTTTGGTCAACTTTTGAAAAATTTTGGTCAATTACTACAGTACCCTGTTTTTTTTTCAGACTTCTGATTCCGTCTGAAAAAACAGTCAACTTCCGGTCAAAGTCACTCATTTTTCCTTCATACTGGATATGAAGTCTGAATAAAAAGTCAAGTTTTCGGTCAATTGCAAAACTACCCTATGCCTCGATTAGAGGATTTTTCTTGATTTTTTTTGTTTTCAAAGGAAATTACCAGACTTCAATTTTAATCTGAGTATTTAAAAGTCAATTGCAAAACTACCCTCTCGTTGACCATGTGGGTTTCATCAGACTTCTAAAGCAGTCTGAGTATACAACTCAGATCTGAAAATCGACGATATGCAAAAATTCGTACCTATATCCGTTTAGAGTTTGTTTTCACCCTCGTCGAGCGCCCAGAACGTCTAATATCACCGAAATCCCGCAAGCCCAGTCGTTTTTTGCCGTTTTTATGCCATAAAAATTGATTTCGATACGTTTGAATCGGAAAATCGAGGAGAAATGGGAGAAATCGGAGAGGAGAACTCGCGAAAAGGAAGTCCGAGCTCTATTCTTGGGCTTTAATGGCGAAAAAATGGGTTAGTTTCTGCATTAACTCGTCAACGACTCTAACAGCAGTCTGAGTAATGGCATTTGTGTGAATACCCCAATTTTTAAAGGGTAATTCGTGGAATTCTGAAAAAGAAAAAAGGAATGGGGCATTTTTAGTTTTGACTTCAAACTGTAGGGTATTTTTGCAAAAAAAGCCTAGTAATTTTAATGGCATTTGATGTAAATCACATATAAAGTAAAAGATTAAAGATGAATATATAGTATATAAACTTATAACATCCAGAGGCTCTTATTAGTTAGGGTATTATATAAAAAATAAATATAACAAAATCCAGACTCTATATATGATAATTCCGAATATTTGATCAGTAAATATGCGTTGATCTTTTGAGTAAAACGAAGTCGTTTGACTTTTAGGTTTGAGGTTTTGGTGTTGTAGTCAAAACTCAAAAGGTTCCTAAAGTTACCAGGATTTTTACTTTTCACTTTCGAGTTCGTCTATTCGTGTGTCCTGGAAACTTTAGGAACCTTTTGACTTTAGGACAAGGATTTAAGTCGGTTTGGTTAGTATATAAATAGATTTTGATCGTAGAGGCAACACAATAAAATTGAAAAGCCATGGCCGCTAATTCATCTAGTAAGTATATTGCTCATGATCTCCTCGAGGAAATCCTCCTGAGGCTTCCGGTGAAGTCCATCATCAGATTCAAGTCCGTTTCGAGGCAATGGAAATCGTCAATCGAATCCCAGAGTTTCGTCGAGAGACATCTGAAGAATTCCCGACGGAAAATCCTTTTATACGCGGAGTCTTTTCCCCGGCGAAAAAGAAGAAGAAGAGGAAATCTGCTATATCCACAACTGCGACGCTTCCAATATCTCGCTGACATGCGACGGCTTAATATGCATCCCGGGGTTGGATTCGATTGAAGTTTGTAACACGGCGACACGAGAATCCCGGAGAACCTCTCGTCTCGACCAAACGTCGTATCGGAAACGGTATCCCCATCAGATCACTTTTGCACAATCAACAGTTAGAGGGACTCGTGGCTACATTCCCGACGATAAGAAGCTCGTTTGGATTCGGTAAAGATGAAGTTACAGGAGCATATAAAGTGGTTCAGCTACGTGGTGATGGTATCTCATTCCTCGTCGAGGATTGCAATGTTCTTGATCTCGAAACAGGGCAATGGAGACAAGTAACCGTCGTTCCTTATCGCATTTTTGCTACTGAAATATCGGTCCATGTCAATGGTTCGGTTCACTGGTTCACTGCTGATCTCTGTGACCCGAACGCATCAAGAATAGTTGCATTTGATCTTCACATACAAGAGTTTAGAGTCGTCTCGCACCCAAACTTTTCTTCAGACAGTCCCTATTTGTCTGAGCTCCTGATTCTTCGAAACCATCTCTCAGTGTCGGAGATGAGGACCATTCCCGATGTCCGACTCGATATTTGGAGCATAGTGGATGTAGAAGAAGAAAGATGGGCTAAGATGCATTCAATATGTTTATGCCATCTTTACCAACCACGATTAAGCACGCGCGGTTCAGCTATTCACGCCCGTTGCAATTTCTGAGGAAGGAGTGGTCATGGTTTGGGATTATCAAGAGACATTGTTCAAGTGTAGCTCAAAATTCTTCCTTCACGAGGTTTCTACAGACACTCGTGTTGTTGCTTCTTCTTACATCCAAACTCTGGTTCGGGTTCAGCAATACCTTACTTGATTACAATATGTTTCTTTCTTCTTTACATCTCCTATTTTTTTCCTTTTCTTACATCAATCATATGGTTTTCTTCATCTTGCCTTATGTTCCATGTTCGTGTATATGGTTTTCTTCACCTTGCCTTATGGACCATGTTCGTGTATTATACACCAAGTGTTTTAATATTTTCTTTAAGAGGCATACTAATGAGAACCTCAGTTTTTTTTACCACCAACCAATCTGATTGTTCGATAACAATGGCAAAAGTAACCAAAATAAAAACGGTTCTAAACTAATCACCATCTTCATTTGAATCAACATAAGACCTCAGACGTGTCTGTATTTATCATACGAGGTAGGTGTATTGATGATCGCTTTCTCTAGCCAGTACTTGTTGTTATACACTTTTTCCCCCGACATACTCTCGAAGAATCTACTCCAACCTTCCATAACTCGGGTCAGCCTAACACTCTTGGGTCGTCCAATAAGATCTAATATAATCCCTTGCAAGACGGAACAATTTCTCCCGTTGATGATGTAGATGTACTGGAAAATGAAACAATGAAACAATGAGCAAAGCTAAAGATACTAAAAAAGATATCTTGTGTCCGCTTGTAATGTTGTCATTACCATAAAGACGAAGCCTAAGGTTGCTAAAACCACTAGCAGAGTTTCATCTGCGATACCAGCAAGACCACCGTCTTCTCCTGATGAGCCTTCAGGCCCATCATTTCCACCATTCCTGCCGCCTCCTCGTGGAGGAATGTCACCACTGCTAGTATCGTAATAATCTTTCTTTTGTATCTGCTCACGCAACAAATCTTCAACCGATTTCTTACCCATAGCTTTCTCAATTGCTTTCCATGGTGATGATATCTGATGATAAAACATTACCACTGAGATAACCCAGTTCTGTGCCTTAAGTTGTTACAAAGAAAAAGACACACAAAAAAAGGATCACTTTTGCAAGATTTAAGATTCAAATCTCAGCAACATCATCTATATAATGAAGAAAAAGCATCCGACTTCATCACTACCATCAGATTTATCCTTCCCACCAACTATAATCGAAGGTTAACGAAACAATAAGCGATAGAAGATTACCCAGAAATCTAAAGCCTGGAAATTTTAACGACCCAAATCGAAAATTTTATGGAAGAACAACGAACAACTCGGACAGAAGATGAAACAAATGTAATACCAAAACGAAACCCTAATTGGGATCCTTCGATAAAGGATTCGTTTTCCGCTTTCTTGTTTGTGTGTCAAACAAAACAACCGGAGAAATCGGACCGAAGAAAATTGCGTGAAAGCGGGCGATTCGTTTTCGTCTGAACCGATCAATTTATTTAAACCGGGTTAAATAAATACAAAAACCAGTGATCGCCGGTGTGATTGATAGTCCGGTTTAATATATGTGCGAAGCATTAAAAATCGTAAATGATGCTTGATTACTTTGCATGGCTTCGATTGCTTGACACATTAGTGAAAACTGAATCTTTTAAAAACTTACCATTTAAAGTAAATTTGCATTCATCCAAATTATATTGGGCTCATCAAATAAGTATAGTTCTTTTCTAACAAATAGTTTCAGTGGTAGTGAGGTACTTTATACTTAATTTTCTCACGATTTCACCTGCCAACATATAATTATTTTCTGGCTCATTTAGTGATAAAACAATAAATTTGACAACAATAAAGCAATTGCGTAAATCTTAAATAGAAACATATATAGCACCTTTATTTATATCAACAAAACGGGATCGCACGCCTAGTTTTTGTAAAGATTTTTAGGGAAGAGATTGATGGGCTAGTTCTTATCAATGAATCAAAGATGTAATTTGGATCTAAACTCGACGAATTAGATTTGTATTAATGATAATATGTGTTTATAGACGGGAGGAATCTCGCAGAGATTTTACAAGTGATTGTGTTTCAGGAAAAAAAGTGTGTAAAACCTAAGCTTCGACGTCCTTTTATATCTTGGTGTGAGCTAACCCTCCTCCAGTCCTCGCGCTGTCACGTGCTCCTTGAATATCGGAACAGCCGATCATGTATTTGACTAATTCTTAATTGATATCACGAGGTTCGAGCTGCGAGCTCGAGCTTTCTTTGGTAGTTAGCTCGCGTTGGGCCAGACTCCACTTGTGTTTTGTAGATATATGATGGGCCTTATCGGGCCGGATCTCCTATGTCGAGATCCGGTACCAACATTTGCCCCCCAGCCCATTAAGTTTGAATTTATCTTAATGGGTGGCAGAAAGATTCGCTCGACGTCACATTCGTGGAAAAGATCTCGTATCCATCGAGATCTCCAAGATCGGACGGCCGAGATCGAGGGAGAGGGAAAGTCTCGCGATTTTCGAGGTCATGATCATCGCGGTTTTAGATCGGACGGTCAAGATTAGAGGGGACGAAAGATCTCCGGGATCTTAACGGTTGAGGTTAATTTCCTTATAAATTAACCTCCGCTTCTTCCCAATAAACCCACGATCATCACCGCGCTTAAGGTAACTTCTCATCTTCCTCTCTTACCTTTATTATTCGGTAGATCTTCGATTTCTTTTGCGAGGAACTTTTCTTAATTTCGAATTTAGGAAACAACGGTCGACAGGCTTTCCCAATTTCGATCGTTTTTGCTTTGTCGGGATTTTAGGGTTTGCTAGAGTTTTGTCTTTCCCTTTTTCCCAAATTTTTGTTGCCAAATACCGATGGCCGAGCGGTCGAAGTTTGTCCAGGCGCACCCTGACGAGCTTTTTGGCCCGCACTAGAGGTCAGTGGCGTCGCGCCAAGACATTACGAATCTCCGGCGGGTTTACGGGGTTTCGGAGGATGTCGAACTCGCCATCCCATCGGATTTTGAAACGCCGGAGCAGTTGAGGCCCGGATTCTGTTGCACCTACGTGACGCTGATCAAGAGATGCGGACTCTCGTTCCCCATCCCGAGCTTCTTGCTCAAACTCCTCGCGGAGATCAAGATGTGCTTCTCTCAGAAGATCAAGATGTAATCGCGCTCCTCGTCATAGCTCGCGAAGAGGGGGTTTCCCTCCGTGTCAGGGATATGCTTCATCTCTGCTCGGTGAAGCACAACCCCGGGTTCCCGGGAACGTTCTACTTGTCGCCGCGAGCTCATCGGAGGATTATCACCGGAGTCCCAAGCCGAGATGACTGGCGGGATAAGACGATTTTGTTCCGAATCAACCCAGCATCAATAGGAAACTTTGATTTTTCCAGGCTTCCGGTGCGATGGGTCGTAGCAGTTGGTCAGCAACGAGCTCCGAAGCTCGCTATAATTATTTAGATCCTAGATCCATTTTGATTTCGCTGGTATGCTAACCCCCCCTTTTTTTTGTCTTGGCAGCTACCCCGAGGACATCACCTTATAAGGACGAGATGAGAGTCCTTGTCACTGCGTTGTGACGTGAACGGACTGATTGGGATCTGTTTACGAGGAGTAGGATCCACCAAGCTCTCGCACAGGATCTCCCTGCACCTCGCGTTATCCAGCCATCTCACCCGCTACCGCCTCTGCGGGACATAAAGAAGTGGAGAACCCCGAGCCTGTTCCGGCGGTTGAGGGAATTGTGGCAAATCCTGCATAAAAGCCCATACCCGTAGGCTCGAAGTCGAACGGGTCTAGTGCCAATACCACTTCGCACCTGTTGGGACCGTCGCGTCCGAACTCGAAGAGGCCGAGGAGCGAGCATGCTGGGTCCCGAGGTTCAGATAGACGACCGGGTTCTGACTCTGTCGGTTCGGCAGTGAACATGCCGTTTCATTGGGGGTTTAGACACGCTAAGGACTTCCCTATCACCGAAGACCCGGAAGGGCTGGCGACGTTGTTTCGCCATTGTAAGGCTGCTGGATGTCAACTCCCGGCGTTAAGGAACATGTCGGAGAGAGACGCCTTTATGGACATGTGGGTTGCGAACGGGCGGGTATGTCGATCGTTTCATGCGTTAATTAACTTCTAACTTAGAAATTTTTGCGTTTTATGACGCGATTTGGTTTTGCTCTATTCAGGCGCTGGAGGCTCAGAACAGAGTGATTGCTTTGTTCGAGCAGTGGATAAAGGGCGCGCCTCGTCCCGAAGAGGTCGAGGAGGCGAAGCGTGTTGCCGCGGGCTTAAATGCCGAGGTGCAAGCTCTGAAAGCTCGAGAGGTTCAGCGGGCCGCCGATCTCGCCAGGCTTCCCATCCTCGAGGCCCGAGCTGTCGAACTCGAGGAGGCTACAGCGTCGATGACTTGGAAGCTCCAGGCAGCAGAGAAATGTTTCTGATGAACAATGTGAAAAGAGAAATGTTCGCCGCGGTTCAGTCGGAGAGCCGGTCTGCGTTGGAGCAGGCTTCTCGTCTTTCTCGGGAGAATATCGAAATGATCGCGGCTCGAGATAAGGATATCCGTGAAGCATCCCGAGCTGCGAGGAAAGATCTCTCGGCGAAATACAACGAGGTTCTCGAGGGGATCAAGACCAAGTGGGCCTAGAAGAGGGCGGAGACCGACGCCGAGATCGACCTGCAAGAGGTGATCGTCAACCTCGACTTTCTTGGCGAATTGGAGAGGAACGAGACTACCGTGGAAGTAGAGATCCCTAGGGTTACTGAGAAGAAGGGTGAGTTTGAGGTGGCTTTTAAGGCGGTGCAGGTATCAAACTTCTCTATTGGGAAGCTCAATCTTCCCGCTGTCTCGGAGGATTTGGTTGCTCTGATGGAGGTCGATCCCGTTTCTCAGGCTCCGAAGGGCCTTGACCAATTTGGGATGAACGCCAAAGTGGAGGGGAGCTCGGTAGCAGAGCCAAATGCCGACGAGGTCGCGGCGGATGATTTCGTAGAAGACTAGGTTGACCTTTATTGATCATTTTTCCCTTTCTTTTTGTCGATCTTCGAACATGTTGCCTTAACCGGGAGGTTTTAATCCGGTGTTCCGTTGGCTTTGGAACTTATTCGTTTTGGATTTTAGTTTGTTTTTGTTTTAGCAAACTCGGTGCCCCGGCGGGGGCTTTCATCCGCCAAAATAAACCAAGTTTATTTGCCTTAGGGATTTCTGACAAAATGCTTATATCCGTCGAGCTCGTGTTCGAGAGTTCGTGGTTTTATCGTACTTCGCAGTTACTCGAACGTTTTGCCCCCATTTTTTTGTTTATGATCTGCTGTCGAACTCGGAGTTCGGGGTTCGTATTCGGAGTTCGGGGTTCGTATTTGGAGTTCGGACTAAGTTATGGACTTAGCGTGTGGAACTTGTGAACTGAGTGTATCCGTTTTGCGGAGTTCGGATTAGTTTACTTTTAGCCGAATTTCGAATGTTTGGGCAAACCCTTATCGCGTCGTCTTTTTGCATGTTTACATGTTTCTTTTTGAGCCGTACTGATTTTTCCGAAGTATTTCGTCGATTTCAGTGTTTGGCATTTGTTCTGGTATTAGGTCGTATCGATGTAATCTTTTGATCGCGCGTCAAGAGAGCAAATGATCCGGTGGGTTTCGAGATGTTTTTGGACCAAGACTTTGTTTGGCAAGATTGTCTTTGCTCATAGGTCTGTGGTCGCGAATTGTCTCGTAATCCAGCTCACGGATCGAGTTGGTTCTCGACCAGTTCGTGACGCAAGATCGCA
This sequence comes from Eutrema heterophyllum, assembly GCA_002933915.1. Taxonomy (NCBI): domain Eukaryota; kingdom Viridiplantae; phylum Streptophyta; class Magnoliopsida; order Brassicales; family Brassicaceae; genus Eutrema; species Eutrema heterophyllum. The sequence continues at coordinate 69,164 of PKMM01011668.1, read as the reverse complement.
AGAATTTGGTGATATGAAAGCTAACGAGTTTATTTGTTTAGGAAACGACATAAATAGTGAAAAATGGGGTTTATCATTTATTGAAGAATAGTACATGACTCGAAGAGGACTCGAAGTACAGAGGATGAATAAATGATAAGTTATGATGGTGGCTGCCCTCAAGGGATCAAGCCTATACGTAGTTCGATTATTGAATGTACTCAGATGTGGTACCGTTTTAGGTTTATGGAGTTCCATGGTCATTTTTCTGGTACGTCGTTTTGACTTTCGAGGGCTTGTAGACGTCGTTGCGAACTACTTCGGTGGCGCGGTAGGGCCTTCCCAGTTGGTCCCTAGTTTTCCGGCACCTTGATATATCATGGTTTTTACCCCTTTTAAACCATGATATAAGTCCGTTTTATAGAGTATTTCTACTATTTTATAGTGTTTTAGAGTCTTTTACAGGTTTTAGCACGTTTAGAGCATAATTGGAGATATTGGAACTTTCTGGAGCATTTTGGAGCAAAACAGAGATCATGTAGCTGAGAAGTCAATTTGAAGCCTCAATATCGATCAATACTACCCTAGCATCGATCGATACTCACTGCAGCAAGACACATGTCGCGAATTTTCTAAAGAGTTGAAGAATTGCAATATTGCCCAGAAGACTTTATTATTTACAATTTAGCTCAAAACGTGTTTTAGGAGTTTAAATTAGGTTTTTCAGCCACTTTGGCTAGGACGTTCTAACTAAGCTTTATTCTACTCTGGTTTTTGGAGAGACAACTCTGAACTCCTGTTTCTTATTGATTTCTTTGATGATCTATTCAATCATGTTGTTTTCATTAATCATGTCTGAGTAGATCCACTTTAGGTTCAGGGTTCTCATAAG
>PKMM01011668.1:52357-68260 GCA_002933915.1 Eutrema heterophyllum | reverse complement strand
TTAGGCACGAGAGTGCGATTAATTACCTGATAGAACTTAGGGTGAGCAAAATAACTATTCGCAAAGAGATTTGGTTTAGTTGTTTTGTGAACAAATCAAACTTGAACTAAAAGCTGGTTTAGACTTTAGGATTCGCAAAGAGATTTGGAATTCTAGGATTTAGACTTAGATAGTTTTCGCAACGAGAGTTGGTTAGCTATACTTTAGTGATTTGAGTTCAAGAACCGCTCTAAATCTGAATCATGTTAGTTAGTTTATCTACATTCATTGAATTCCTGAGAAATACCATGATCTTATCTTCCTTCCAATAGATTCACGACTTGTTTAATTTACGCACTTGCTTTCAATTACATCTTTTGGTTTAGCTTAATTCGGATCTATATAATCTATTGCGTGAATTCTGGAGTTCTTGTGTTCGACCCATACATATACTACAACAACTGCTTTAGTACTTTTAGGGTATTAATTTGAGCATATCAAATTTGGCGCCGTTGTCGGGGACTCAATTTCGCCACTAGATTTTAGCTAATAATTTCGACTAAGCTCGTCGGTATCGATCGATACTACGCAGTGTCAGTCGATACTCGTCGGATTTTTTTTATTTTTGTTACTTACGTTCTTGATATTTTGTGTTTCAGGTTGCATGCCTAATCGAGAAACCATGAGAAACAAGAACACTCAGCTAGTTGATCTGTCAAACGAGCAGCTATCACTTTTGGAACGCACAAACAAGAAAGCAAGGAAGCCAGCAGAGATGAGCAATCCGATGGTATTGATTCGTGATGAAGCTGGGACTTTGAGAGACCAAGAGGGTCAATTGTGCAATGAGAAGGGGCAACGACTTGATGGAGAGGGAAACATCATTGTCCCTCCAGCTGTTGTGAATGTTAGGAATGATGTGGTTAATCGGGCCAGGACGCTTGGAGAGTACAACAGACCCGATCAGTTCTATGCCAATCGGTATGCGATTCGTATTCCCACTTTTCAGAGGAATGACTTTGAGCTGAAACCTGCATACTTCACTCTTGTGGGTCAGCATCCTTTTCATGGCCTTCCTCATGAACACCCCATGGATCACATTGAGAGGTTTGAGGACTTGGTCACTAGCATGAAGTATAATGGAATGTCCAACGACTACATGTTCTGTAAGCTCTTCCCACACTCTCTTGGTGGAGATGCAGTTTACTGGCTGAAGCAATTGCCAGCTGGATCATTGACTACATGGGAGGAGACGAAGAATGCGTTCCTGGATAATTTCTATGATGATGCGAGATCTGAGGAGCTCAGGAACAAGATCTCCCAGTTTTCTCAGGGAACGACTGAAGCGTTTAAGGCTGCTTGGATTGGATTCAGGTCATATCAGAGAGATTGCCCACATGACGGGTTCACTAAGGTTCAGTTGCTGGGTATCTTCTTCAGAGGGATTGATTGGAGGTATCAGATGGTTCTAGATGCTGCGAGTAATGGGAATTTCAACACCATGTATCCTGACAATGCTTATGTGCTTATTGAGAACTTGGCGTCTAGCAATAGCACCAAGAGTGCTAACAAGGAGCGTAGGAAGCTAGCTGGTGGTATGGAAGGTTCACAGATTGCTGAGGTTCAAGCCAAACTGGATTCAGTACACAATCTTCTGATGGGTAAGACGAAAGCTGTTCACTTTGCTGATGAGGATGAAGTGCAAGGTGTTAACTACATAGGTGGTGCTGGATTTCAAAGTCAAAGATATCAATACCCACCTCACCCACCCAACACTCCAGAGAGCAAGGTTGAGTCTATGTTTGAGCAGCTTCTTCAGGGACAACAGAAGATGACAGTGGATTTTAATGGGAAGATTGATACTTTGTACACAGATCTGAATGGGAAAATCGAAGCTCTTAGCATTCATCAGAGAATGCTGGAAACTCAGGTCGCTCAGACTGCAGCAGCTGTCAAGAGAAAGATGGTTCATGCACAGAATGAACAGGTCAATGCGATCACCTTGGGAAGTGATGAAGAGGTCGATCCAAAAGTGAAAACTGGCCGAACTGCAAATAATCTCGTCGATGACGACGATGAGGCTCTCGAAATCGCCCCAGTATCGATCGATACAACCCAGTATCGATCGATACAACCCAGCATCGATCGATACCCGTCCAAGGATCTGCCAAAGACGTTTCGACACAATAAGTATCGATCAACACCCACCATGTATCGATCGACACCACATCTGAAGAGACGACAGAGAAGCCTTGTATCGATCGATACCAATCTAGTATCGATCGACACCCCTCGCAAACTGAGCCCGAAACAGTGAAAACGCCCAAGATTGTCGAGGAAAGGGTTTAGAAGCCTAAAGTGCCATATCCTATACCACCTAGGCATCTCATGAAACCCATAACTGCGGAGAAGTTGCTAGCTTTTGAGAGGATGGTCAGGAGGATCCCCCACACTATATCTTTTGAGGAAGCTTTTGAGAACCGTCCTATAGCGTGTTACTTCCAAAATTGCAGAGAAACTGAGGAAGAGATCAAGGCACTCTTCATCAAGGCAAGAAACACACCACCACCATTGAAGCAGCTGATTAAGAGGGAAGACCCAGGAAAATTTTCAGTTCCATGCTATATCTCTGGAGTTGAATTCAAAGAGTCTTTGGTTGACTCGGGGGCTTGCGTCAATGTCATGTCAAGGGTAATTGTAGAGAGAGTGGGAGCTGATATTCGTCCGCCCAAGACATCCATCACATACGCGAACTGTATCACCTCACTTCCGCACGGTACAATCCATGATTTGATGGTCACAGTAGGAGATTGTCTGGTTCCTACTGATTTTCAGGTTGTGGAGATGAGTGCAAGATCTACTACGCAGTTAATTCTTGGATGACCGTTTATGGCTACGGTTGGTGCCATTATGGACACACCCAACAAGAGAGTCTCATTCTCATACATTGACAAGGAGGTGTACTACGAAGCCATTCCTACTAGAGGAACTCTCACACGTGTCTCTTGCATCGGTGTTGTCACAGGAGAGACGTTGGCAGCTGATCCTTTGGAAGAGCCTCCTGACGAGCCAACTGTCATGGACATTCTAGATAGTCCTTCTGTCATCACCAAGAAAGACGTCAAAACAGCTAAGGCAAAGACGAAGGTGAAGAGCAAAGAAGTCAAAGGTGCTCCCTCTATGACTTTAATCCCTCAAAAGTGTGATGGGGATTCAATTGAATACAAGGTGAAGTGCAAAGGAACCTTAAAACCATTCTCCAAGGCTAGAGTCATTCTTACTCCGAAGCTGAAAGAGAAAGGAAAGGAGGTTATAGAGAGCATGTTGAGTAAAACTCTAAGTCTGCAAGTATCTGGCTGTGGAACTTGCATGGGAGTAAGCTCTCAACCTCGCTCCGACTGATCACCTGAGCCAAAGTCAAGCTAATGACTAAAAACAAGCGCTTGGTGGGAAGCAACCCACTGGTAAGTTATACATAAGTTTTTCTATTATTTTTGTTTTTGATTTTTGGTTTTTGTGTCTTGTGTTTCACGTGAAGCGGATTCAGAAGAGCAGCATCGATCGACACCAACCCGGTATCGATCGACACCATCCACGCGATGAAGGAGCAGAAACTTGCTACGAGTATCGATCGATACCAGTGATGTATCGGTCGACACTCATCACCATCTCGGGTAACTCCTTCGATTTTCATCAATCCACTTTGCTCTTCTGATTTCTTTTACCAACTCTAGAGTAGATAACACTGGGGACAGTGTTGTTTAAGTCTGGGGGAGGTAGTTGCTGACAACATGTTTGTTTTTCTTAGAGTCAATCGTTTTTGTGTCAAATTTGTTTTATTGAGTCAAAACCTGTTGGAGATTTTGATCTTGTTCTTGAATCTTTTGTTTTGACTTTGCTTCTGAGTGTCCATTGTTACAGAATCAGCTCTAGATCGACTAATGAAAAATCCAAAGGCTGACCAGTTAACTAGAAGACACACATGTTTCCAGCAGAGTTCTTTTAAAGCCTGAGCCAAATTTCTGCACTTCATCGACGTGGTTAGTATTCATAGAACTTGATTCCTCATTCATATCTGACAATGGAACCCATGTGTTTAAAAGTGATAGTATCTCTCTCCCTTGTTATAAGTTAATAAATAAGAGCATAAAAGATGAAATGATTTTCTCCTAAGTAGAGGGTTAGGAATGTTTCCAGCGATCCCATTATTCTACTTGGTGAGGGATGATCACACAGAGGATTGGAAGCGAGGCTATGATTTTCCTATGATGACATTATACGCCTACACCCTTTGATACATAGAGAGGGAAGAACCGGGGATTCGGTGGCAAACACGATCAATACTCGCGTCTCATACTTTGACGTGTATATGCGAATCTAAAAAGAAAAGAAAAAAAAAAGAACAAAAAAAAAGAACAAAATAAGAAATACATATGGGGGAGAGAAAGTGATACAAAAAGTGTGAAATTGGGTGGTTCCTTGTCATGATATTGTATGGGAAAAAATCTAGAAGGTTCNCTACGTGACGCTGATCGAGAGATGCGGACTCTTGTTCCCCATCCCGAGCTTCTTGCTCGAACTCCTCGCGGAGATCAAGATGTGCTTCTCTCAGAAGATGCCGAACTTCGTTCGGCATGTAATCGCGCTCCTCGTCATAGCTCGCGAAGAGGGGGTTTCCCTCCGTGTCAGGGATATGCTTCATCTCTGCTCGGTGAAGCACAACCCCGGGTTCCCGGGAACGTTCTACTTGTCGTCGCGAGCTCATCAGAGGATTATCACCGGAGTCCCAAGCCGAGATGACTGGCGGGATAAGACGATTTTGTTCCGAATCAACCCAGCATCAATAGGAAACTTTGATTTTTCCAGGCTTCCGGTGCGATGGGTCGTAGCAGTTGGTTAGCAACGAGCTCCGAAGCTCGCTATAATTATTTAGATCCTAGATCCATTTTGATTTCGCTGGTATGCTAACCCCCTTTTTTTTTTCTCTTGGCAGCTACCCCGAGGACATCACCTTATACGGACGAGATGAGAGTCCTTGTCACTGCGTTGTGACGTGAACGGACTGATTGGGATCTGTTTACGAGGAGTAGGATCCACCAAGCTCTCGCACAGGATCTCCCTGCACCTCGCGTTATCCAGCCATCTCACCCGCTACCGCCTCTGCGGGACATAAAGAAGTGGAGAACCCCGAGCCTGTTCCGGCGGTTGAGGGAATTGTGGCAAATCCTGCACAAAAGCCCATACCCGTAGGCTCGAAGTCGAACGGGTCTAGTGCCAATACCACTTCGCACCTGTTGGGACCGTTGCGTCCGAACTCGAAGAGGCCGAGGAGCGAGCATGCTGGGTCCCGAGGTTCAGATAGACGACCGGGTTCTAACTCTGTCGGTTCGGCATCAGATATATCATGGTTTTTACCCCTTAAGCCATGATATAAGTCCGTTTTATAGAGTCTTTCTACGATTTTGTAGTGTTTTAGAGTCTTTTACAGGTTTTAGCACGTTTGGAGCATAATTGGAGATATTGGAACTTTCTGGAGCATTTTGGAGCAAAACAGAGATCATGTAGCTGAGAAGTCGATTTGAAGCCTCAGTATCGATCAATACTACCATAGTATCGATCGATACTCACTGCAGCAAGACACATGTCGCGACTTTTCTAAAGAGTTGAAGAATTGCAATATTGCCCATAAGACTTTATTATTTACAATTTAGTTCAAAACGTGTTTTAGGAGTTTAAATTAGGTTTTTCAGCCACTTTGGCTAGGACGTTCTAACTAAGCTTTATTCTACTCTGATTTTTGGAGAGACAACTCTGAACTCCTGTTTCTTATTGATTTCTTTGATGATCTATTCAATCATGTTGTTTTCACTAATCATGTCTGAGTAGATCCACTTTAGGTTCAGGGTTCTCATAAGGGTTTTCTCTGAATGTTAGGTTAATTAGTTAATTATGATTCACCATCTGAATTAGTTCTTCACCATAGGTTGTTCCCATAGCTAATTCTAGGTTGACGAATCTAGAACTTAGATCTTAGGATAATTGATTAGGCACGAGAGTGCGATTAATTACCTGACAAAACCTAGGGTGAGCAAAATAACTATTCGCAAAGAGATTTGGTTTAGTTGTTTTGTGAACAAATCAAACTTGAAATAAAAACTGGTTTAGACTTTAGGATTCGCAAAGAGATTTGGAATTCTAGGATTTAGACTTAGATAGTTTTCGCAACGAGAGTTGGTTAGCTATACTTTAGTGATTTGAGTTCAAGAACCGCGCTAAATCTGAATCATGTTAGTTAGTTTATCTACATTCATTGAATTCCTGAGAAATACCCTGATCCTATCTTCCTTCCAATAGATTCACGACTTGTTTAATTTACGCACTTGCTTTCAATTACATCTTTTGGTTTAGCTTAATTCGGATCTATATAATCTATTGCGTGAATTCTAGAGTTCTTGTGTTCGACCCCTACATATACTACAACAACTGCTTTAGTACTTTTAGGGTATTAATTTGAGCAAGTGCTGGAGTTCTTGATCTTTTGTGTTTCAGGCTGCATGCCTAATCGAGAAACCATGAGAAACAAGAACACTCAGCTAGTTGATCTGTCAAACGAGCAGCTATCACTTTTGGAACGCACAAACAAGAAAGCAAGGAAGCCAGCAGAGATGAACAATCCAATGGTATTGATTCGTGATGAAGCTGGGACTTTGAGAGACCAAGAGGTTCAATTGTGCAATGAGAGGGGGCAACGACTTGATGGAGAGGGAAACATCATTGTCCCTCCAGCTGTTGTGAATGTTAGGAATGATGTGGTTAATCGAGCCAGGACGCTTGGAGAGTACAACAGACCCGATCAGTTCTATGCCAATCGGTATGCGATTCGTATTCCCACTTTTCAGAGGAATGACTTTGAGCTGAAACCTGCATACTTCACTCTTGTGGGTCAGCATCCTTTTCATGGTCTTCCTCATGAACACCCCATGGATCACATTGAGAGGTTTGAGGACTTGGTCACTAGCATGAAGTATAATGGAATGTCCAACGACTACATGTTCTGTAAGCTCTTCCCACACTCTCTTGGTGGAGATGCAGCTTACTGGCTGAAGCAATTGCCAACTAGATCATTGACTACATGGGAGGAGACGAAGAATGCGTTCCTGAATAATTTTTGTGATGATGCGAGATCCTAGGAGCTCAGGAACAAGATCTATGAAAGGGTACGGGGACGAGACCGAGGAGAGTGTCTTGGTCCGGACTCGACGAGTGGTCTCACTATTTTCATGGACCATCGCATGAAAGGGTACGGGAACGAGACCGAGGAGAGTGTCTCCGTTGGTTGATGGATGCTTGGGGCGTGTCTTTGGCATTTGTCGCATTTTTTGGAATAATTTTCGCAATCAGCGATGATGGTCGGCCAAAAATAGCCTTGTCGTTTTACTCTTATGGCGAGGGCGCGACCTCCGGAGTGACTTCCGCAGTAGCCGTCGTGCATCTCGCCCATTATCGTTAGGGATTCTACGCCGTGGACGCACACGAGGTATGGTTCTAAGAGGCTTTGCTTGTATAATTTGTCGTTCATTATACAATATCGCGAGCTCTTGGCTTTTAGTTTTCGGGCTTCCCATTTTTCGGGAGGTAAGATTCCGTCTCGGATGTATCGGAGAATCGGGATCCTCATGTCCGGTTTTTGGATATACTCATCCGATTCTGGGTCGCCGGTGACAGGTAGCGTGTCTGGCGACTCGGTCTCCTCAGGAAAGTCGGGACCGTGCTCGCCATGAAATTCTTCCTCGGGGTCGCTTTCGTCGTCTGATGGTTGCGGCGCAATGATCTCGGGTTCCTCCGTTTCGGGAGTAGCCTGCCGAGTCGATGCTCTGGTGGAAATCGCGTTTACCTCGCTTATTATGAGGGCTTTGAGAGCGATCTCGATGCTCGGTTTTTCGATTCCTTCTACGGGAATTACTCTTTTTACTAACGGATCGGAGGTAGATGCCAAGGCCGCGAGTGCGTCTGCCGAGGTGTTCTCTCCTCTCGAGATCCTTGTTAGTTCGAATTTATCGAGTTGTTCCGCCAGTTCGCGGACAACTTTGAGGTATGCTTCCATACGCTCATCTTTAGTTTCTTATTCGCTGTGAAAATGGCTCGTGACGAGCTAGGAGTCACTGAAGGCGTCGACTTCGTGAGCCCCGATCTCCAACCCGAGCCTGAGACCGGAGATGAGGGCTTCGTATTATGCCTCGTTATTGGAAGTGGCGAAGCCGAGCCGGAACGATTGGTCCATGACTTCGCCAGTTGGAGAGGTTAGTTTTATGCCTACCACAGATCCTTGTTTGGACGAGGCTCCGTCTACATGGAGTGTCCATTTTTTGGAAGGATTTGTTTCGTTTGCGACCTCAGGTGCAAGCTCGATCATGAAGTCTGCTAAGACTTGTGCCTTAGCGCATGTACGAGTACAATATTCGATGTCGTACTAGCTTAGTTCGATAGCCCACTTAGCGAGTCGTCCTGACTGGTTCGGGCTATGTAGGATGGTTCTGAGCGGTTGTGATGTCATGACCACTATGGACTGTGATTGAAAATACAGTCGGAGTTTCCGAGCTGACATCACGATTGCTAGAGCTAGTTTTTCCATTGCGGGGTATCTCGTTTCGGCATCGACCAATGTTTTACTTACGTAATATATTGGCTTTTGTTCCTTCTGCTCTTCGCGGACTAGGACGCCGCTTAGAGCTACTTGGGATACCGCGATGTAAAGGTACAAGGGTTCTCCTTCTACTAGTTTAGACAGTATCGGGGGTTCACTTAAGTACGCTTTAAGCTGTTTGAATGCGTCTTCGCATTGTTCTTCCCAAATGAATTTTTTATTTCCTTTGAGAAGTTGGTAAAACAGGAGGCATTTGTTCGTTGAACAGGAGATAAATCTGTTTAACGCGGCTATCCGCCCTGTCAAACGTTGAACCTCTCTGGTCGTTTTTGGTGACGGAATTCCTAGGAATGCCGCGATTTGTTTTGGGTTTGCCTCGATTCCTCTTGCAGTTACGAGGTAGCCAAGGAATTCTCTCGAGGTGACCTCGAATGAGCACTTCGCTAGATTAAGTTTCATTTCGTACTTGTTAAGGATGATTAAACATTCTCGGAGCTGTGCTACGTGGTCTGAGTCTTTGGAAGATTTGATAAGCATGTCGTCAATTTATACTTCCATCGTTTTGCTGAGCTGGTCAGCGAACATTTTGTTCACTAATTGTTGGTAGGTCGCTCCGGCGTTCTTTAGGCCTAAGGGCATAACTTTGTAGCAGTATGTGCCTCAGTCTGTGATGAATGTCGTTTTCTCTTGGTCTTCCGGGTTCATTTTGATTTGATTGTACCCGGAAAATGCATCCATAAAGGACAAGAGTCGGTGACCGGCTATGGCTTCCACCAAGCGGTCGATGTGCGGTAGTGGAAAGCTGTCTTTAGGACATGCTTTGTTTAGGTCTGTGAAGTCGATGCAGACCCTCCACTTTCCGTTTTTCTTTTGAATGACCACCGGGTTGGCCAACCAGTCGGGGTATTTTACTTCCCTGATCGAGCCAACCTTGAGTAGTCGGTCTACTTCGTCGTTTACTGCTCTGGCTCTTTCTGGCCCGAGCTTGCCACGTTTTTGTTTGATGGGTTTATACGTCGGGTCGACGTTTAGCTCGTGCGAGGTTACTTCGGTGTCGACCCCGGGCATGTCCATGGTGGACCATGCGAACGTATTAATGTTTTCCTTTAGAAAGGCGATTAGGCCGTCGCGAATGTCTTTTGACAAATCGACTCCTATTCCGACGCAGCGATCTGGATTTGCGTCGTCAATGCTGACTTGCGTGACGACCTCAGTTCGTGGTTCGCGTGTGGTAGGGTCGTTTGCTCGTTTAATTTGTTGGACGGCGAGCTAGTGCTCTTTCTGTAATTGCTATACAGGATTACTTCTGGATTGTTTATAATTTCCCATGTAGCAGTCTCAGGAGGCCGTTTGGCTTCCGAGGACAATCTTCGTTCCCGTAGGAGAGGGGAATTTCAAGCACTGGTGGTACGTTGATGGTACTGCTTTCATGGCGTATAGCCAAGGTCTGCCAAGTATGGCATTGAACGGCGCTACACAGTCTACTACCACGAACTCTACCAGCTTCTGAACGCCTTCTACGACAACGGGGAGCTGGATAGTTCCCATGGAGTATGTCATGTTGCCGGCGAAGCCGGTCAGGGGTGAGGGTTTTCCTCGTAGGGAGGATTCCTCGAAGCCCATTCGTTGGAAGGCTTCGTAGAATAGTACGTCTACCGAGCTTCCGGTGTCTACCATTATTCTAGACAGCACGAATCCGCTTACATCGAGCATGATGATAAGAGCGTCATCGTGTGGTTTGTCGAGGTGTAGCGTCTCGCTTTCCTTAAAAATAATCTCGTGATCAAGTCCCTCGAGAGGGGTTAGTTCTCGTGAGTTCGGTTTCGCTTTTCGTTGGAACATTTTGATCGAGTTTACCGAGTCTTTGCAGAATTGTGAGCCGCCACAGATGAAGTCTATTCTTTTGATGGTGGGTGGCTCTACTCCCTCCTTCCCGAGGCAACGAGGCTTGCAGACGCAGAGCTTATTTGGCTTCTTTGGAGCCAGTGGGGGTGTGATGACTAATTTCATCGATCCGCCGCAGAGGCTTAATTCCCTGAATATCAAGTCGATTCGCTTCTTTTGTGCTGGGAGTGGGGTTGCTTGCCCACTTGCTTCGGGAGTTCGCTCCCTCTTTTGGGGAGCCGGCTTCTTATTGTCGGCTTTCAAGGTCGGTTCGACCTCTATGACCTCCTCCGAAGGTTGTTTAAAGTCATTTTGAGTCGCTAACANTATCAGGAGGCCGTTTGGCTTCCGAGGACAATCTTCGTTCCCGTAGGAGAGGGGAATTTCAAGCACTGGTGTACATTGATGGTACTGCTTTCATGGCGTATAGCCAAAGGTCTGCCAAGTATGGCACTGAACGGCGCTACACAGTCTACTACCACGAACTCTACCAGCTTCTGAACACCTTCTGCGACAACGAGGAGCTGGATAGTTCCCATGGAGTATGTCATGTTGCCGGTGAAGCCGGTCAGGGGTGAGGGTTTTCCTCGTAGGGAGGATTCCTCGAAGCCCATTCGTTGGAAGGCTTCGTAGAATAGTACGTCTACCGAGCTTCCGGTGTCTACCATTATTCTAGACAGCACGAATCCGCTTACATCGAGCTGGATGATAAGAGCGTCATCGTGTGGTTTGTCGAGGTGTAGCGTCTCGCTTTCCTTAAAAATAATCTCGTGGTCGAGTCCCTCGAGAGGGGTTAGTTCTCGTGAGTTCGGTTTCGCTTTTGTGAGCCGCCACAGATGAAGTCTATTCTTTTGATGGTGGGTGGCTCTACTCCCTCCTTCCCGAGGCAACGAGGCTTGCAGACGCAGAGCTTGTTTGGCTTCTTTGGAGCCGGTGGGGGTGTGATGACTGATTTCATCGATCCGCCGCAGAGGCTTAATTCCCTGAATATCAGGTCGATTCGCTTCTTTGGTGCTGGGAGTGGGGTTGCTTGCCCACTTGCTTCGGGAGTTCGCTCCCTCTTTTGGGGAGCCGGCTTCTTATTGTCGGCTTTCAAGGTCGGTTCGACCTCTACGACCTCCTCTGAAGGTTGTTTAAAGTCATTTTGAGTCGCTAACAAGCGAGCTCGAGTTCGGCATTCTTTGATGGAATGCCTTTTTCGTTTGTGATGATCACAATATTTTTTCGGGACGTAGTCCTTGTTCTTCGATTGAGGGGGACTTCCGACGGCGTAGGTGTGCTGTCCTTTGCTGGGAGGTTCCCGTTTGGGAATCTTTTTTTACGTCGAGGGCGCGTTAACATTTTGTTTTGCCTCGTACTTTTCCTCGCAAAATGCCATTCGTTCCTCGAGGTTGGCGAAGGCGGATGCGCGATGTAGCGCGTCATCTAAGGATGTCGTAGGGCGAACCTCGAGCTCCTTAAAAAATTCCGAGGAGGTTTTCAGCGAACATGCGACAAAGGCCTGCGTCTTTTTCTTCTTCGGAAAAGTGGACCATGGTGGCTGTTAGCCGGAATGCTCGAATATGAGCTTGCAGGTCGGTTTTTCCGGCGTATTCTGGACACTTTATTTTTCCTGTTTCTCGGAGTCGCGCGTTCGCGATGCGATCCGTGAAAGGTGTTCGGCATGTATCCTGGATCACGCGATCTATGTCTGGTGCCGAGCTCGTAGCGAAGTGGACGAGGGAACTCATCTGCTGATGCTCGGCGTTCATGTGTGTGACGTATCGTTGGAACGATTCCTTGTCGACCGAGTTTCGACGGTCGATGTCAAGTCGTTCCTGAGGTCGCATGTCGAACTCTTCGCGACGTCGCATATCATTTATATGACTTGCGAATACCGTCGTCGGGTCCATACCACCACCGGTTTGCTTATGTTGAGTACCCGACCTTGAGGCGAAGACGGACGTATCGTATGGCCTCCGATCTTGGTTCCTTCCATCGGGGGGGAGGTGGAAGTCCTGTCGCGGTGCGTGCCGTCGATCCGATGTTTAGGTTAGCCGCAAACGACGGTGGGCTTCCGTACGCGATTGTCGAGGTCGGGTTCATTCGGATCGAAGTTTCGAACTGCCCAGTCATCGCCGGTGGGATGTTCACCACGGAGAAATCCAGTCGAGTCCGAGGTGGGGGACTGATTGGTCGACGTCATTCTCGGGCTTCCGCCAAACGACGTTCTTGCTGCTATAAGCGAGCTTCGAGACTACGAGTCGAGGATTTGTAGTTTCGTTGTCTGTCGACTAGGGTCGTCAGCATCATGCGGATTTCCGCCAGGTCGTCTCGATGCTGCGGCATCAGAGGTGGAGAGATGGATTGTGTGAGCCCTGCTCGGGTCGTGGATGAATTGATGATCGGCGGATCAGCGGATCTGACCCAGACTCTATTAAGGTTTTGGTCCAATAGCGCGCTAGCGAGCGTCTCCGGAGTCGTGTTTGAGTGCCCTATCGGCGCGTTTAGGTTCGTGGGATTGGATTCCACTCCGGGTGGTGCGATATGGTTTGTTCTCGTAGCGCTGGTCGACACCGGAGTGTTGGAGGTCGATCCCGTGAGCGTTTGCTCGGGATTTCCGAGATCTGTTGAAGAATTGTTCCCCGCGGATCGTGAATGGGTTAGATCCATTTCATTTTCGTTAGATCGAAGATCTGATTCTTGTGTCTAGAAAGCTATATGCTCGTCCCCACAGTCGGCGCCAAAATGTGGATGCGGGATCGCACACCTAGTTTTTGTAAGGATTTTTAGGGAATAGATTGATGGGCTAGTTCTTATCAATGAATCAAAGATGTAATTTGGATCTAAACTTGACGAATTGGATTTGTATTAATGATAATATGTGTTTACAGACGGGAGGAATCTCGTAGAGATTTTACAAGTGATTGTGTTTCAAGAAAAAAAGTGTGTAAAATCTAAGCTTCGACGTCCTTTTATATCTTGGTGCGAGCTAACCCTCCTCCGGTCTTCGCGCTATCACGTGCTCCTTGAATATCGGAACAGCCGATCATGTATTTGACTAATTCTTAATTGATATCGCGAGGTTCGAGCTGCGAACTCGAGCTTTCTTTGGTAGTTAGCTCGCGCCGGGCCGAACTCCACTTGTGTTTTGTAGATATATGATGAGCTTTATCGCGCCGGATCTCCTAGGTCGAGATCCGGTACCAACAACAACGATAGAACAACATAAGACACATATGTAGGTCAACCATAGAAGAATAACAACGACATCACAAAACATAGTTAAAGCCAAGGAGACTAGAGAGATAGAGCGACCTGATTTATTTTATTTTTATTTGATGAAGACAAAGGTAATAAATAGCTGCTTAATTAAGATACCGGAAACACAGCTTTAGTTTGCTTGTTTGTAACTCAAGCTTCGTTAAAAACGATGTAATTTAATTTTATATGTTTTGTTAAAGAGTCCATAGTTTATAGACCATCTATTTTTAGGAAGTTGTATGCAACAAAGTGTTTTTTTTTTTTGTTAGTAACAACAAAGTAGTTACACTTGTGGTATACACGTGAGAGAGAAATGCTTTCGAGATCTTAATGAAAAGATTTTTTTTTTTTTGTATTTCAGCATNAGCATACATTATACGAAGTTATACGAGCATACTTAATTGATATATATATATATATATATATATATATTTATTTATTTATTAGAGACCCTATATATATATATAAAATATGCATGTAACTATGCACATCATTCAAATGGATCCAATGTTTGTTCCCAACAAAAATAAAATAAAGTTGATGACTGTTATACTAGATGAATATAAAAGCAATTAAAGAAAATGCAGTATTTAAGATAATCACTAGCTAGAGTTTGAATATTTTAATCAAGTGGTGGTAGTCGGATGGTTATCTTCTGTGGTGAGTGTCGATTCTGCTGGTTCAGGCTAGTGTTCGATTCTCCGCAGCAGCGGAATTGTCAGGACAATTGTTTGGTCATGTGAGGTGTAACTGGACGGCTTCACACCTTTCAGGAGATTAGTCTGGGCCCGAAGGGTCTGAGATGACTCCCGAATCCGAAAAGAGTCAAAAAAAAAAAAAAAAAAGAGTTTGAATATTTTAGTGTTACCGATTGAAGAGTTTAATTCACATGTAATTTTATGATTTTTTTTACAGCAAGATGAAGATTGACTTTTGATGCAATAAAATGGTTACATTAGGTATATTAATTAATGTTCTTACGAAAAATGTGCGTACGTAATACTCTTGAGTTGATCCAGAAGTGATTAGAAACCGACAGCTGGTCTGACAAGTGATAAATAAAATATTAATGTTCTTACGAAATAACATGATTAGAACCGAGAGTTACAATTAGTGTGCAATGAATGGATTCCATTATCATTTGGTTTTCTATGATATTAATAAAACTTTTACTTGAGCGTGATCATAGTCTCCTTGAAGGCTTCGAAAGAGAGTCCCTTTTGAATGTAATGAATCTGTGAAGGATCAAAAGGACCTTTCACTCTGTCTATCTCTTTGATCACTGCTCTCTCCGGCAACACACTTCTCGCCGGATCCACCGCCGTCTCTCCGCTCAGACACGACGAATATCCTTTGAATATGAGAACTTCGACTTCTTCATCGTCAACTGTGGCCGTCACAATAAGCGCTTCTTCTCTACACGATTGGCTGTATAACTCCAGCATCGATATCTCCTCGTTGTAACCGTGCGATTCAGCATCTCCATCTTCTTCTCCTCCGTCGTCTCGCACTCTTCTCCGAGCACCGCACCGGAACGGCTTCGAAGCTCTCGCCACCGCTGCCGCCGCCGGTGGGATGGTGAAAAGGGTATTCCAGTCATCCGAGATTGCGAGCGAGGCTAATTCAGTCATTCGAGCTCTCTGTCGGGAATTTGATAATCCGGTCATAACAGAAATGTGCCGGCAAACGAAAAATCCGGCTATGCCACCGCATGGATTCGCCGTCGTGACAAGCATTATAAATTTGACAAGAGTCATAGTATGTGAGGTGACCAATGATTTTATGAATTTTTTTGGATAAGATTTTTTTTTGTAAAACTTTGCATTCATTGGATATATATACTGTAGTTTTTTTTTGTTTTGCTAATATATATACAGATTTTTTTTTGGGATTTTATTTTTTGCAATTAAAAAAAGTGGTTAATGAAAAAAAAAGTGGTTGATGATATACCAATTGTTTACGTTTTTTTTATGTTTCGACAATGTGATATAATATTTTTTTATGATTCATTAGTTTTTTTTTATAACAAAGGATAATCTGGACTTTTTATCACCTGATTAATCTTTTTGGATGAGTAATACCGTGGACTAATCTACTCATCGAATTTTCAAATTAACCTAAAGCATGACATTTTTTCGACTAGCCAAATAGAA
>PKMM01011668.1:0-51701 GCA_002933915.1 Eutrema heterophyllum | reverse complement strand
TATATTTTTTAAAAATTGTTTGATCAAAAGATTAATATATTATATTATTTTAACTTGATGAAGAATAAAATGATTATAAAACCTTATAATCAGTCCGTATATTTACAATTGTGTTCCAACACAAATGTAATTGTAGCTACTATTTGTAGCTACGTAGTCAACACATAATTTTACAATTACAAATATGAACTAATGTTTTATAATTAATATTTATATACATAACATAGGATTAACTCTCACTCCGCACGTAGTGCTGTTAATCATCGAGTACTAAGGTATTACAATGGCTACACAATGTTGTTGACTTTTTTACTTTGATCCGTCCAAGGTTTTTTTTAATACTTACGAACAAATGATGAGAAAAATTACAAGACAATTTAACAACGGAAAATTTTCTCCGATCCACTAGGATCTATGATGAACGGTTTTGCTTACACCACGCTAGAGATTTTCTATACGTTTGTCTCCATTAATCTGTAGAAATTAGTATTTTCTGGGAATTGAAATTCAGACCTGCAGATGTAAAAACATTATTGAACTTTTAGTCAACCACTGGACTAAAGGAACTTCCACGAAGTGTGTCCAAGAATTTTTTTTTTCACAAAATAGATCATTGATTTTGTTGGACCAAACAATTTGGGTTAGAGATATTGAGCCAATGTGTTTTTTTCGTTGTTTTTATTAATTACAATGGAAAAAAGGAAAATATACTGTTACATTTTACAAATAGGGGTAGTACCATTGAGATTAATTACGTCCGAGTGCCACTAGTACAGCTATTATCAGTCGCTTTCCATGCCTCTCTCTTCAAACCAGTGGCTACTTACTCAACACTGTACGGCTTCAATCATTTCTTCTCTCCCATTTGCATCTTTCCTCTCCTCCTCCTTCTTTTCTTCTTCTTCTTCTTTCTTCCCCCAAAATCCATTTTCTCAGCTCTCTCTCTCTCTCTCTAGGTTTTTTTTTTTTAATATTCATCATACCAAAGCTGAATCATTTTCTTAGCTGGTTCGAAGAAAGTAGAGAAAACAAAAAATTTAAGAGTTTTCTTTCTGCAAAATGACGAGCAGCGATCAGTTTCCTTCTGGGTTAAGAGTTCTTGTTGTAGACGACGACACTTCCTGCTTGGTAATTCTCAAGAAAATGCTTCTCAGTCTCATGTACCAAGGTCGATTCCTATCAAAGTTTCATCCTTTTTCAATGATTTTTCCCGATAAACTTTACATTTTTTTTCTTTTCTAAATTGTTGTTCCTTCTGTTTGCAGTTACCATTTGCTCACAAGCCGAAGTTGCTTTAACCATTCTACGAGAAAGAAAAGGCTATTTCGATTTGGTACTAAGCGATGTGCATATGCCTGGCATGAATGGATACAAACTTCTCCAACAAGTTGGACTCGAAATGGATCTTCCTGTCATAAGTAAGAATCTTTTATAACTGTCTCTGCACCACTCAAAGATTTGAATTTTTTTTCCTTCTTTTTATCAATGTTTCTTACACACGCTCTGTTTTTGTTCAATCTTAATCCTCTCTAGTGATGTCTGTTGATGGAAGAACAACGACAGTCATGACAGGAATCAACCATGGAGCTTGTGATTACCTCATTAAACCAATTCGTCCTGAAGAACTTAAGAATATTTGGCAACATGTAGTTCGCAGGAAATGGACAATGAACAAAGAGCTTCGAAGAAATTCCCAAGCTTTAGAGGAGAACAAGAACAGTAGCAGCAGCCTGGAGATTGTTTTTTCGGTTAGTGAATGCTCAGAGGGAAGTTTGAAACGTAGAAAGAACAAGAGAAGGGTTGATAGAGAGGACAATGCAGAAGATGATCCTGGAAACAATTCGAAGAAGTCACGGGTTGTCTGGTCGATTGAATTGCATCAACAATTCGCCAACGCCGTAAACCATCTTGGAATTGACAGTATGATCCCTAAACACTATTGCTTATAAGGTCAAATTGATTGAAAGTTTGTTGCTTGTGAGTCTGTTTCGTGACCGGAATTCTCCTATTGTTTCAGAAGCTGTACCAAAGCGGATTCTCGAGTTGATGAATGTGCCTGGTTTAAGCAGAGAAAACGTCGCTAGTCATTTACAGGTTTGTTTGATTTGATTGATTCAATGAATCTTTCTTGTTTAAGGCTCTTAAGGTTTTTTGACTGAATCAATCATTGCAGAAATACCGATTGTATTTGAAGAGATTAAGCGGTGTAGCTTCGCAGAGTAGGGACACCGAGTCTATGGAAAGATATGAAAACATTCAAGCTCTGGTTTCTTCAGGACAGATACCTCCACAGACATTAGCTGCATTGTTTGGTCGGCCAATAGACAATCATATGTCTGGTGGCTTTGGAGTTTGGACACCTAGTGACAATCATCTTGGTGGATCTCAAAATGAAAACTTTTCGATTGATGTATCATCCGCTTCCAACCGGTGTTTTAGAGCTTTGAACAATCCTGTTTCTGTCACTACTTCAATGGTGGTTCATGGACTATCTTCCTCTGCAAACTTAAGACAGCAATGTGATGGTTTCAACAACAACACAGATTACAGAATCAAACAAGGGAATGGATCAAATGTCAATGAAGAATCTAGGATCTTGGAAAGGCCTCCAAGACAGCGAAAGAATCATCGATAGTGAACACCACGGATGGCGTAAGAGGAGGAGGAGGCTCGTATTGGTTCTGCAACTGTTTCCTTCGAATCTTCAGAATGGATTAAAAAGTCATAAGAAAACTTGTGTGTCGGCAAAGTTAGGGTAAGTGTAAGAAGATGACGAACTTAGCACAAAGTCCGGTATGTGTATTGCTAATGCTATTAGTGAGAAAGTAATTTTTTATTTTAATCTGGAGAGTTGACTATTTATGAGCAAAGAAGGCTTATAAATAAGATCGATGAGCATTACAACTCTCAACAGTGAACAACCATTGAAGTAGGGGTTTCAGGAAACGGGATATACATATATTGCGCAAGCGCAAACGCAATCGCCAACGCGTTTCTTGAAACGCAGGGGTTTTGTTGCAAATTTGCAATAAGTTTTTTTTTTAAGTTTGGGGGGTTTCTCTTTGTCACAATAAGTTTTACTTCTACCGTGATAGATAACCACATGGCATGCAACAAAGAAGTCTCAAATTTAAAGCATTAAACGCAACATTAGTTGTGTTATGGCTAAAGTTGCATTAGTTGTGTTATGGTTAAAGTTGCACCACTTTAGCCAAACAAAACGCAGCCGCTGAGGCAATCGCTCCTATAAAGGCGGTTTCAAACGCACTTTTAAAGGGTTTGCTGCCGGTGAAATGCCCTTTTCCGTAGCCAAATATGAAGAGAGCGAGCAGAGTAATAACCACAGACGCTACTACCGCGTCCAAGGCTTGCGGTATGAACATGTACGGAAGCAGCGGTACTAAACCGCCAAGAACATAAGCGATTGCAATCGTGAACGCGCTTTGTAACGCTCTTTTTGGATCAGGCTTCTCTAGTCCCAGCTCAAACCTGAGTGAAACAATCAATTTAACGAGTAAACTCTAACCTCTATAAAAATGTATAAGCATTAATATATTTGTATGTGGAACATATGTATATGATAGCTAAAGTGTGTTTTATTTGATAAACCCATTCGATAAATTCTGAACCGAACCGAATCAAAACATAATTTATTTTTGAAAATTACAAATTGTTTGATTAAAAAAATCAAATCCACCTAAATCATATCAAACCGAGTAGTGTAAGGTCAGTTTCACTTCAGTTATTTTAAGAAAAGAAAAAAAAAAACAGAAATTTTCTTATAACAAATTTTTTGAATTTACTATATTTTTCTCATCTGTATAATATTATTTAAGAAAGACATTTTTGAAAATGAACTTTGTTTTGTAAATTATTACATGTTATGCCATTACAAATAAAAAAATATAATTGAAATAGGAAATGATATAATTGTCTTTTAAAATTATTGATGAAAATATGGAAAATATTTATTTAATTAAAAAGATTATTTACTATTTAGTTTCTTAATTATTATTAATATTATATATTTTAAAATAATAATCAATCCATATATATTCAAAGAAAAATATATATTTGAAATTTTGCTATATTTTTCACTATCATTTATAATATTTTACTAATTTTATAAAAAATTAGATACAAGAAAATTGATTTTTTTTTAAGAGTTCGTGAACTAACCACAAAACTAGAGTCATTAAACGGTGCATATTAGAGTTATATTTTCAAAATTATAGGTTTGCGGGTTAGCCCGAATAATATTTTAGTCTACTGCAAAACGGGTTAAATAGATAAATTATTCCGTTTAACAACTCTATATATAATCATGAATTAGACATATTATAAAATTCAAATAAAATAATTTTTCTTAAATTTCAAAATAATTTATTATAAATTTTTCTTAAATTTAATTTGTAGCCATTAATTCGCTTATACATGTACGGAAGAGCGGTATAGTTTCTTAGTCATTTAGTTTTTTTTAAATTTCAAAATAATTTATTATAATTAGCTCGGATTAAGTCCAAATATCTCGGATTAAGTCCAAAGAAATTGAAATTGGAAATCGGACCATATATACAATCTTGCCCACACCTGGAAGTATAAGCCCATCTTTTGCAGAAAACTAAAGTTTCCCTCGATTTTCTCCTTAATAGTAGAAAAATCCAACGTACACTCAAAACAATAATGCATTATTAAACCCAAAGTAATTAATTAAATTATGTGGACTAACCTCATCATAAAATCAAGCCATGCTTGAGGATTCCTACGAAGAGCATCAACAACAGGTGTATATGCATGTGGCTCTATTCCATACTGTGCCAGAATCTCTGCCACCTCAGCTGCCTCTGTTTTAATCCATATCGTAAACTGTGTTACACCGGATAAATTCCTCCGGTGGACGGTTTAGATTGAGTCAAAAATAAGTCTTACCAGTCTCTGGAACGGCCAGGATCTCTTCTTGTTCTCGTTTCATCTCTCTCGCGTAATGATCCGCTTCGCTCTTGGCCGCTAAATACCTACATTTATAATTCAGTTTTTAATGTTCCATTAAACTCAATAATAAACTCACGAGTTTTAACAAAGAAATATTAATCGTATCACATATACTTACTTAGACCGGATATTATGATTAATTGCATATGGCTACACGCATATCATAATTATAAACCATCATTGCATGTGGCATGACGTGGTACGTAGGACTAATCTTAATCTGAAAAAAAAAATGATGTAGGACTACTTTTTCTCAATGATATATGGTAGGAGTATATGACTAAGAAACTATATGTATTTAATTTGTAGCCATTAATTCGAAATTTTCAGTAAGTGTTGAATAACGTGTAAATTAAAATGAAAACATGTAATTTAACTCTTTAACCACAGCTAATCATATGTAATTAAATGTTTCCAATAATCATACGGTTATTACCACAAGTATACAAAGTAGGACTATTTTTCTGATAATTATGCATATATGCGCTAAGTAGCAATCACTCACATCATTGCATGTAGGATTTGTTTTTCCATTTACATATGATTAAACTCAATCTCTTAGCAATTAATACGAAATTTCATGGAGAAGTTTACGTCAAACGTGTGAATTAAAACGAAATAAATAAATATATATGTAATTAAAGTTAAAATTAACTAACCCGCCGAGTCCCATGGAGATAGCGCCGGCGGCGACTTCGGCGATACCGGCAGTGAGGACAATAGAAGAAGAAGCATTAGCACCGGAGAGACCGGCGGCGAGTGCAAAAGGAACGGTTAAACCGTCGGAGACTCCGAGGATGATGTCACGGACGATTTCACCGGCGGTGAAGTGTTTCTCGGTGTGATGATCGAGAAGTGACTGCTTTTCTGGTTCGATAGAGATCCTCGTGATCTTATCTTCCTCCGACGACATTTGAAGATCGAATCTTTTTCGCTCTTTTTGTTTTGTTTTGAGTGGTGAAGTGTGGAAACTACATGATATATGTTAGTGTATATATACGCGAAGAACGAGGGGAATATCAAACCGTTTATTTTCTTTTTTCTTTTTTTGGTTTCGAATTATTTTTGTTTCTTTTCTTTTTTACCATTTCTTTCATTTTAATATAACTAATTTCATATTATTTTAATTAATTATTTATTACCACTTATAAGAAAGCTATTAAAGATAAATAAAAAAATGATAATTTTCTACAAGTGTAGCTACCATAAGTTTGCAAAATATTTGTTAAATCTTACCTTAAGTCTGCCACATGACTACACTAGATCACATAAATCTATGGCTGTTTAAAGTTTGACTTACAGTAAGATTTAAATATGCTTAAATTATGTACTAATATACAAGTATAATACAAAGACTTACTGATAAGTGGAAATAATTACTTTAAGATGTTCAAATTACGTGGATTGCTAGAAGTGGAAATAAGGTTGCTGATTGTTTAGCAAAAGAAGAAAAACTCATCTAATCATATATATATATATATATTCACAATTTTTAAAACCAGAAAATTAGCTGTTAATATGATAATCACATTCTCATAAAAAATACTTCAGGGTTTATAAATTATATGAGAAGGAACTAAAAACTATAGATTTTTCACAAGACTAAGGAAATAAATGTCATTCAAAATCTAAATAGATGATAAGTGTTTGACACAAAATTTTGGGATCTATCGAACGGTTAGCTTGGTCGGGATCTTTAATTGGAGAACCTCGATGTTGCCAGATTTTTGGTGAGCACGGTGTTTGGACAAATTTTAACCAATTCTTATTTAAAACAGTTCTACGGATCGACATTTGAAAAGATACTATATTCATCCACAAATTTTGGATTACATCAACAAGTATCGGATAAGGATCCTCCTGTGAAGATATTTCTCAAAGCTGTTGATCGAAAAATTTATGCATCGGCTCTAGTTTTTTCGGATTCTTCGTCGCTCTCTTTTAGAAATTTTTAGAGTTGGAAGAGGTCTCCCCTCGCCGTCACTAATTCCCGACAAACCTTTTTTTTGTAATGCTGAGTTTTTTTTGGAATCTTAGAGGGATTAACGATCCAGATAAGCAGCAAAGGTTTAAGAGTTGAAGGCTTCAACATCGACCTCTTTTTGGCTGTCTCGCGGAGACTCATGTTTTGGAACCAAATGCTAGTAGAATAATTGCATCAATTTTGCTTGGTTGGAGAATGAAAGCAAATTATGAATTTTCTCATCTTGGTAAACTTTGGGTGGTTTGGGATCCAGCGGTGTCGCTGTTTGTATATAGCAAGTCCCTTCAACAAATAACGTGTGGCTTATCCTTTCCGGATAGAAGCTGAAGCTACACGGTATCTTTTGTTTATGCTTCAAATCTGAGAGCAGAAAGATGTGGTCTTTGAGACGAGCTGCATGCTCTAGCATGAAACACTTTTCTTGGTAGCTCTCCATGGCTGGTAACAGGAGACTTTAATCAAACTCTTCTGGCTTCCGAGCACTCACTCATAGATGATTTTGCAAATGTCTCTGCTGGCAGTCGCGACCTTCGTAACTGTTTGTCTGTTACTGGCCTTTTTGATATGCCTTTCAAAGGTCCCATCTTCACATGGTGGAATCACAGGAGGGCAGCCCCAATAGCTGAGAAGCTTGTCAAGATTTTGGGGAATGACCAATGGCTCCTATCGTTTCCGGAAGCCCAAATTAGCTTTGAAGAGCCACTGTTTTCTGACCATGCAGTGTGTTGCATCAGACTTCCGGAACATGTTTCTAAGCCAAGGAGACCTTTTAAGTTTAACCAACACCTCATTCAACACCCTGAATTTATTTCTATTGTTGAGGAAGCTTGGAAAGGGTTTACTGTGTCTGGCACACGAATGCATCAGGTGAGTAAAAAGCTAAAGCTCCTAAAGCGTATCTTGAAAGAGCCTGACCACACTGCTTTTTCTGGAATTCAACAAAGGACAGATGATGCTCTCGCAGTGCTAACAACTTCTCAGAACATCATGCTTTCTGTGCCAACATCAGAGGAATCAGAGAAAGAAATCTTGGCCTTGAGGAAATGGAAGGAGTTAGTTAAGGCTGAGGAAACCTTTCTGAGAATAAAGTCAAGAATCAAATGGCTGAAGTTAGGAGATCAAAATTCATGTTTCTTTCATCGATGTGCAGCAGCTAGAAGAGCAAGAAATCGCATTTCTAGGCTGCGTCTTGAAAATGGTTCTACAACCTCTGATCTAGAGCAGATAAATAAGAGGTGTGTTGACTTCTATACAAACCTGCTTGGTGCCTCAATGACTCATAAGCCTTCTCTTATCTCTTGCATCAAATTTGTCCACCCCTTCAGATGTAGTGATGTGCAAAGGCAAAGCTTGGAGAGACAGTTTACACTTTAGGAAATTAAAAAAGAATTCTTCTCTCTTCCTTCTGATAAAGCGCCTAGTTCATATGGTTACACAGGTGAATTATTTAAGCATTGTTGGGGTATAATCTGAGAAGAAGTATATGCGGCAGTTCTTGGGTTCTTTGTTTCTGGGAAGATGGAACCTCAGTGGAATTCGACTATCATTGCAATGGTTCCAAAGAAGGTAAACGCTGAAAACGTTGCTGACTTTAGACATATTTCATGTTTGAATACAATGTATAAAGTTGTCGCTAAGCTTCTTGCTAGAAGGCTGCAAAGCTTGTTTCCTTTGATGATTTCAGAGAACCAGACATCGTTTGTAAGAGGAAGGCAGATAGTTGAATATGTATTGCTGGCCTCAGAAATGGTTCAAGGCTACAACTCGGCAAACATCTCAAGGAGAGGGATGCTTAAGATTGATCTCAAGAAGGCTTTTGACTCAGTGGACTGGAATTTTATTCTGGATACTCTCAAAGTAACAAACTTACCGTCTACCTATATCAGATGGATCCAACAATGTATCTCAACTACGAGATTTTCAGTTGCAGTAAATGGAGAGTTGTGTGGCTATTTTAAAGGCTCTAGGGGAATAAGACAAGGAGATCCCTTGTCTCCTCCTCTGTTTGTGATAGGAATGGACGTCTTTTCTCGGCTCCTTGAGTTACGGTTCTCTTCTGGTTAGATAGGAGCTCACCCAAAAAGCCTCTCAACCCAGAATTTCTCATCTGGTTTTTGCAAACGACATGATGGTCTTCTTCGATGGATCGCTGCCCTCTTTGCAAGCCATTGTGAATCTTCTCAACTACTTCTCCTCGATTTATGGTCTCATTATGAACACAAGTAAGACTTCTATGTTCCTGGCAGGTTCCTCTCAAGCAGAAAAATTACTCCTCTCTTCTAGCTTTGGATTTACCTTAGGCACGCTTCCGGTGAGATATCTAGGTTTACCTCTTCTACCTAGGAGATTGTCTAAATTAGACTATGCTCCTTTGATAGAAATGGTTAAATCTAGAATTCACTTATGGACCTCTCGTCATCTCTCTTTTGCGGGAAGAACCCAGCTCATTTCATCTGTGATTCAAAGTATTATGGCCTACTGGTGTGCAGCTTTTGTTTTATCAAAGAGGTGTATTAAAGAGATAAATAAGTTGTGCAGAAAGTTCTTGTGGTCAGGCAATCCATACTCTTCTTGTAAAGCAAAAGTCAAATGGTCTCAGGTTTGCTCTCCTAAGGCGGCTGGTGGTTTAGGGCTTAGAGACTTGTCCTCTTGGAATAAAGTTTTCGGACTTAAGTTGATATGGCTACTCTTCTCAAAATCTGGTTCTCTCTGGGTTGCTTGGTGTCAGAAGAATAAGCTCAGAGGGAAATCCTTTTGGCGTTTGAGTGATAAGAGTTGTGGATCTTCTTCTTGGATTCAGCTTCTGAAACTCATACCTTTAGCTGAGAACTTCATCAGTTGCACAATGGGCAATGGGTTGGATTGCTGGTTCTGGTTTGATGTTTGGACTCTTTTTGGTCAACTTTTCTCATTTATAGGGCAGAATGGTCTGAGGATATATGGGATCCCCATAGACTCCAAGGTATCATTTGCTGCTACAAGTAACGGGGGGAATTTTAGAGGTGCTCGCACTGACAATGCGGTCCTTCTACTTTGTCACTTGACAACTATCCAACTGAGTACTGGAAATTTGGGTTTGAAGGATAAATACAAGCGGAAGGATGGAGTAGGTGCTAATAAAGTTGATCGACTTCAAAAAACTTCTAGCTCGGCGCCAAACAAATGCTCCATTCACGGAAGTGCATTGGCATAAAGAGGTTTGGTTTTCAGGGCATTTTCCTAAACACGCTTTCATTGTGTGGTTGGCATGACTTGATAGGCTCTTTACGAAAGACAGAATTACCAGATGGGGAGTGATTGATAACAGCACTTGCATGTTATGCGAAATTTGGGACGAGACTAGGGACCATATTCTTCTGAGATGCTCGTATAGTCAAGACGTGTGGAGATTGGGCTTTGAAAGGCTTAATGCTTCGTTTATGGGGTTTGGTACTTGGCCGGTTTTCCAGAGATGGTTAAAGAGGGCTTACCAGAACGCTGCGGAAAACAACTTGAGACTACTATTGGCTCAAGCAATCATCTACAATCTGTGGAAACAGAGAAACGATCGCATTTTCAACAACATCAAACTACCAGTTGAAATTCTCTTCAAAAAGGTGGATAGAGGAATCCGAGATTCGTGTCTGGTGCGTAAGGACATGCCCAGTTTCCATGACTCTCTTGCTTTGTGGTTTAGAGGTACCTAACCCTCTTTTGTATTTATTTCTTTCTCCTCATTTTCTTTCTTTCATGTATTGCCTTCATGGTTTATGACCGAAAGTTTCAAACTTCAGTTTTTTTTTTTTTTTCCTTTTTCCCAGACCCCTTTTCTATTTTAAGACATATATATTTATAGGTCCACATCAAACTCTAATTTATTTTTAGATAAATAATGATGTGATATTATTAATTCCTAATTCCACAAGGATTATAATCGATGTAACAATACCGTTTATACGATAATCGTGTGATAAAATTATTTTACCCAACACACGGATAGTCGGTTTGACAGCTATAAAAAAAACTTAACTCAAACTAGTTGATGTGTAGGGACATGTTTTCTCTTATCGGTTTCCGGCTGCGAGATGGTGTTTTTGAAGTACTAACGTAGTTCGAACGACCATTGGATAGACAAACACACAAATTGTTTAATTTTTCTAAAACTTTTTAACGCTCAAATCAGAATATATATATATATGTCAACGTGACTGACGGGAGAGCCGAGCAATCAGGGAGATGGCCAAGAAGTGATCAGAGACGTACACTGATATTTCCAACGTAAAATCAGAACATCTTAATTTTAGTGCATGAAGTGTGTGCGTGATACCGTGATCGCGTAACCGACTTTACATAGTTTATATTACATCAATCATTACTGGGGGTTTATTATTGTAAACCAGAACTCGCGAGTCGGTAAAAGATTGTTGTACCTACCAGTCGAGATTGTATACCTACCACTCGGGATCGTCGATGGAGTCATGGAGACGTGTTAACAGTACTATATACAACTTCTGGTGCAGATTAATTATAACATTGGTGTAGTACATTGCGTATTGGACCACATTGGTGATTGGAAAAGTTGAATAATACAATCGAAAAATCATCCCATCGTTCAATAAGTACGTATGTAATCCAAAATCCATTTATAACTAATGTCATAATCATAAATATGTAAATTGAATTATTTATATTTGTCATTTGTACTAAATATCACCAATCATAGTGAAAAACTAATTCTATCTTTTTGTTTTTACCACTGTAATAAAGTAATAATACTATTAACCATCTCTTTGTTTTGTTGTCAGCATCCAACCATGAACCATCTCATATGAGTTCTATAAGACAAGGGGAAATAGTTTTGAGTTTTGATCAGAATTCAGGTAAAACGGCGCGTGTTTGCCACATGCATGTCCACAACAGGAAGCCACGTAGGCATTTATACGTGGACACACGAAACTTTCTGTAGAAAGTTAGATGAGAAAGCTACAATCCTTAAAATTAAGGATTACAGTGTGAGTCTGCAAAAGGATAACGCATGAGAAAAAGCTTATTTACATGAAGCCATATGCAACGCTCCAATTCACACACTTTCATGTATTTCTTGTTTAACTTTTCTGAGCATACTCGAGATTGTTAGAAACATTCAAAGTCTCATGTAAGATAAAACATATACAAAAAGTGAATATCCAAATTTCTACTGTTTAAACGGTTATTGTCTCATTTGATTAGTCGAAATGGTATCATGTTTTAGATCCATTTGAAAACCCGATGAATGGGATATTCGACGGCTACACTCATCTTAGAGGATTAGTCGGATAGTAAAAGTCTAAATTACCACCTAATTATAAAAAACGGTTCTAAAAAATTCAAAGTTAATCGATATCATCTTCGATTTTGTATAGTATAAAATCATTCATTTTTATTGAGATTTTAGTTTAGCTAGTTAAAATACAAATAAAAATTATGTTGATTAATTTTATTTTGTTGACCCAAAAAAATAAACTATAATTCTACATTGAAGGCAGGGGAAGCTAATTTTATTGCTCTCTTTTGATTTTAATAATTTGATTAAATTTTAGAACTACTTCATTATCTATCAATAATTAATATGTTGTAAGTTTTGGAAAAAATAAGTCAAATTTTTAAAACTAACAAATTTAAAGAAAAAAATTTGGAATTGGAAACTTGAATTTATTATTGGCTATAATTTTCTAAACGAAAAAAAAAAAAAATTTTTGTTGACACTTATCAATATACTTTCAAAATTTTCCTTATATCTCAATATCCAACTATAAAAAAAATATACATATTGTTTGTATATTTAATGAAATATACATATATTTTGATGAAATATATTCAATTATGAAAAAGATAACTTATTGTTTGTCCAATTATATATATATGGGCCAACTTAGAATGGGCTTTATATTATCACTCAGCCCAATAAACTCAAAGCTTCGTCTATAAACCCTTTTATCATCTGGTTTTCAAATTCTCCGAGCTAATTTTTTTTTTTTTCTCCTAACTAATCTTTCCTTTTCCCAATTCCTCATTTTCTTGTATAACTTAATTGACTTATAATTTTAACTAAAAAACTCCACCAAAACATTTTTAAATCACTAAAAATCTCATAAAATCTACTACTTAAATTATTTCCAATAACACTGAATTTGAATGTTTATTTACAAATCACTAGTTCAATAACATATGATTTTTAAAAAAAAATTAAATTTTAAAATTCATGTTTAAATAACATAAGATTTATGATTTTAATACAAATCACTCCAAATACAATATTGAATATACCTTCGTAAGTGACTTGTTGTTTCTCCAGTACCGTTATTTTGACTTGTGCTTTGGTTCATTTTTAATTTTTAAATTGTATAATCTCGTCTTCGATTCTTTGTTGGACAAACATTTTGGGTGTTTATGGTGATTTTAGGAGAAAGAATAAAGAAGAAAAGAACATATTAGACCACTACGTCAAACCAAATTTTAACCGAAACCAAAACCAAGTAAACCGGAGGCACTCTTGCTTCGACAGCAAATGATGACTAATGAACCAGGATCAGAAAACGACAAAACAGTACGAGAATGCTCGCAACGTCGCCGCCGGAAGGGCAAAAACGTCAATTCACTCTACCTTTTTCCCCCAACAAATCGGCCAGGGTCACGTGACAACAATGATGAGTTAAAAAACCTCTCTCTCTTCCTTTCTCTCCTCTCTTCTCGTCGTCTCGCAAGTCCTTTTCAGTCATGGCAATAACCGTATACGACGCCTGCACGGAGAGGCAAAAAGCCACCAAAATCCTCATTATTAACGACTTTGCCATCCCCTCCTCCTCCCCCTTCGTGAACCTCTCCGCGACTTTCCGCGACAACATCAGATTGTTTCTCCGTGACTACGCCGAGAAAGAAGATTACACCATCGATGGCAACACCGTCTCCTGTCTTTTCCTTGCCAGCGAAGCCACCGGCGTCGTTTTCCCTCTTTTCATCATCGAACAACAAATCTCTGACGATTCCTCTTCAAATCCTCTCTGCGATTTCTGTAGATGCGTTGGTAATTTACTATATTTATGACTCTACATATCCATATCCACCTTCATCATTTAATTTTCCAATCTATAAACCCTTGATTTGTTTCCTGGTTCCGTTTATCCACGTTTAATTTGGTTGCTCACCCAAATCTCGTGAATCGTTTCCTAGGGTTTTTTTTTTTTGGGTGGGTTTGATTTAGATTTTTCCCATGATTGATTTTCTTCGTCGTCAGGTTGGGGTCATCATTATGTATCAAAGAGAAAATATCATTTGATAATCCCGACGAGTGATGAATGGAAGAAGCAATTAACGAAACGTAGCTTAAAGGTTACTTCTCATTTGATGCATGGTGTGATCCACTGCAATGGCTTTGGTCACTTGCTCTGCATCAACGGTGGTGATGTCTCTAATAATTACCTCTCTGGCGGCCAAATCATGGACTTTTGGGACCGTCTTTGCTCAACTCTTCACACAAGGTAACACAGAGATTCACAATTTTTCTCTACTCACTCAAGCTTGCTGTTTTACCAAAATTTGATATACACTAATGGTAATTTGATATACCAAAATTACCAAGAGTTTTTTTTTTTTTCTTCCTAAGTATAGGAGAGATTATGGCGCACATTTTATGTTAGGAATGCCACATCGAAGGACGAAATTTTTTTGCATAATCATAAAAGATATTGTGCCTTTGATGTTAGAATTCCACGTCGCAAATAATCTGTATAAATTTTCCTTAGAAAGATTGCGGCATTAATGTTAAAAGTTCCACATCGACTATAAGTTGGGATGAATATTTTTTTTTACATAATTATAGTAGCGATTGTGGCATTTCAACGTCGACTAGCTACTAGTTATAAAGATTGTAGCATTGGTGTTAGAAATTCCAGATCGAAAATAACGAGAAGTTGGGATGAATAGATTTTAATTTACTAATTATAGGAAAGACTATGACAATTGATGTTAGATTATCCCACACCGATAATAAATTGAGATCTAATGTAGTATAGTCGTCCATTGTCTATTGATTTTGATATAAAATCACAATCATTTTAAGAATTAAATCTTTGTTTTTTGGTTTTCAATATAAAATTACGAATGGGTTTGAGTATATTTTTTTCCATTGATCTTGATATCTAAACAAAGTTTTGTGTTTTCCATCCCTGAATTTGAAATCCGTATTAAAACGTGTTGTTATCCGTTTTATGATTACTAGATCCTACCTAAGATACATTGTTGTTCAATTGATGATTTAGAAAACAAACTTTTAAAGATGCAAACCATATATAGGTAAATATTTATGGATTTGAGAATGTAAAGTGAGTCGAATGAGTAGTGTTGTTGAAGTTGTTAATCAATGATTTTGTCTTTGTAATGACTTCAGGAAGATTTCATTGGATGATATATCGAGGAAGGGATCGATGGATCTGAGGTTGCTCCATGGTGTTGCATATGGTCGACCATGGTTTGGAAAATGGGGTTATATGTTCTCTCATGGAAGCTATGGGGTCAGAGAAGAACAATATAGTCGAGCTATTCACGTTCTTAGCTCGATAGAAGTTGACAGGATAATGGAAGATTTCTCTGGAACAAGAAAAGAGAGAGTGATGGAAATGATGATCGGTTTTTACAGAGAATCCAGCGAAACCCCATTGGTCACTCTCTCTGATTTGCTTCAGTTCATGCTCGCTTTCAGTTCCAAAACTCCCGTTGAGAAAAAGACTGCAATGGCACTAGTAGCGATGTCTTTAGATTCTGTTTCAAGTCCAAGTTTTGGAGATGATGAGGACACTGAGGATAGCCCTTTTGGCTCATCCGGCCCTGATCAGGAGTTAGATAGTAACGGGAATGATTCTGGCGCAGGCACTGTCCCAACTGATGATGATACTACAATCGCTAACATAAAACCTCCTGTGTATGACTCGTTTGATGCTTTGGCCAAGGGAGAATATTCGAGATATCCTGGAAGGAGGTTGAATGAGGCAGCAAAAGCGGTTCTCAAAGTGTTTGGAGAGCGAAACAGCATCATTACTCGCCAAGAGCTTCGCGATGCTGTTAGAAACAGCATTGGTGATACAGGATTGATTGATTTCTTGCTCAAACACATTGACAAAGTTCTAATAGGAGACCAAATAGTTCAGAGGTTCACAAACCCGGAATCCCGGATGTTACAGTTCTCCCTCCGGAAAATCAATGCCCGTGCTCTAGATAAAGATGCAAAAAGGAGAAGGAAAACGAAACCGCGTGGAATGAATGAAAGGTCATCTACCACTCCTGGACTGGATCCGTATGAAGACATTTTCTATTTGTATCAGAATCTCCTGTTAACTTATCCCGATTCAGAAATATACAGTGATGCCTCTGAGGATATCTTGAACTGCAAGAGCTTTGTGAAAGAATGGCCTTTACCGTCTTACCAGGAACACAACACTTTAACAGTAAGCTGCCAAGTTTTGCCCAATCATCAAGAACTACTCAGAGACTTCACCCGGCAATTGCCGCCTGGAGAACTCGTGATGGTTCCACAAGACGCAACCATCAGAGAACTGAAATCTGCAGCAGAGAAAGCTCTGAGGGACACTTACTGCATAATGGAGAGATTTGAATTGTCGGAGATCAAAAACAAAGATCTTGAGAAGATGGATGAGACCTCTTGTCTAAAATCACAAGGTAATAAGATTAAGACAGAGTTTCTGGTGACAGGGTTTGGTCTGGACACAGGGACTGAGCTAAGGTACGAAGCCGGTTTCGATGACTGGACCGTTGACTGCAAATGCGGAGCTAGAGATGATGACGGTGAAAGAATGGTGGCTTGTGATGCTTGCAAGGTCTGGCACCACACAAAGTGCAATTCCATTGAAGACGATGAAGTTGTGCCTTCGGTATTTCTCTGTAACAAGTGTTTTGGAGATCGCATGAGATCCAAGAAACGCAGTCTCGCCATTCGCTAGGCCTAACTTGCGCAACAAGTCAGAGCGTGTTGCATCATCTCTTTTTCTTTTTGTACCTATTTAAAAACTTGCTTATCGATCATGCCATCTTTAAATTGGAACAATATTTACAAAATATGGCAGACAATATTCAAACATTTTAAATTAGAAACAGTATTATCAATTTACAGACTAGTTTGTTGAAGTTTTTCAAAAAAATATTTAATTTATAACTACAAGATTACATTAACAATGCTATATTAATCGTAAAATATTATTTTTTAAAAATTAGATTTAATGTGTCATATTGCCAGAGTTAACAAATGTATAGTAATTGTAAATTGAGTAAATACATAATATATTGTACAACTTGGACTGTAATAGTGGAGATGTATGAGAGAGAGAGAGATGAATACATGACATGTGGAACATGCATAACATTGAGATTAAAAAGCACATGCATGCATTATTCCTCTATTGCTCCAATCTCTCGACTCCTTCAGTTAAATCTGTCATATCCAATTGGCTCGCAACATTCCTCTTTTATTCTTCTTTACTTTTTGTCTGCCATAATCATATATACCCAACATAATAGTTTTTTCTATTCCTTCCTATTATGATTTTTTAATTTCTAAAGTGGATTTTGCTGCCATAACATTATGACCATCATTCTTCTTTTTGTATCATTGATTATCAATAACAGTAAGAGGAAAATGCTATATGATTAAAGATTTTATGTTTTATTGAGCTGGTTTAACAGATAGTTATAGTCTTGTTTTTGTTTTATTTTATTTTGTTTGAGACAAATATTGCGACAAATGTCTCTTGCCGCGCCATGTTGATGGTCAAAAAATAATCCTCGATTTTTTTGCTAAGCATTAATTAGGTCCAATTCGACTGCCCGATTAACGCCTAACGAAATTTTGAGCATTGGCTAAAAGTATTTCCTCACTTTATCTAAAATATAATTAGATTCATCTTTTTATTAGGATTTTGGTATTATAATTAAATAAAATAAATTATAGAGAAATGAGTATTTTGATTATAAATATAAAATACTTGCTGGATCTGATAAATTTTATTTTTATTGCTGTAGTTACAATTAATCATTCCTGATTATTTATTTTTTTTGGCCACCAATATGTTTATATAGTCCCTAAAATATTTCAGATATTTTTAAAAAAAAAATTATAGAACGCCAGAATATTGGATTATATATATATTACGTATCATAATCGCGGTTATTCAATTAGTGCTCTCTTTAAAATTATGAATTCTTCACATTAGTATATTTAAATATATTATCATAATAAAGAGAAGAAATGATAATGATGGGTAATACTATTTTAATTGGAAAAAAGCTGTCTGATATTATAAAAATATAAAACAAGCTGCCGTAGACCATTATCGTGATAATTTGATATAATTAATGTACGCATATATATTTTTTCCGTAAGTTTCTGCTAAAGATTGATCTATAATGACACATTTACTTCTTCTTTTATCCGACTAGATTTCTTTGATTGATTATCATTGTCACGATCGTGATTTACAAAAGCAGTTAAAAAAAAATTGGACAAGTATGAAACATGGATAATTGAAAATTACACAACAAAGCTTTCTTGGTTAACATGTCAGCACATAAATTTGTTTCTCGATGTCGAAAGTTGAAACTCACCGAAGCACACATACCACACTAACTACGAATTGTCTCAATATAATGTTGATATATGAGATTAGTAATGTTGTCTCTTTGAATTCCACATTTTTTTTTTTGCTATGAATGTTAATATCATTAAAAATGAATTGTTTAGATTTACAAAAGCTCAATCTAAAGTAAGTTGCCTTGGTAAAAAAAGAAGTAAAAAACAAGGGAACTAAGATTTGGGTAGAATATCGAATCAATCATCTCAGCCATAGGGACGCATTAAGTTTCCGAAATGTCTTCTATGTCTTCTTGCGGATATAGTATTACGTACCTCTCGGTCTATACTCTTGAAGATGACTTGCGGTGGGATCGCAGTTTAGTTGTGAAGAACGTTGTTTCTTTGCTTCCATAAGTGAAAAACTGTAGCATGTGCAACTAGCTTTCCGAGAATAGCTGGGGGCATTCTTGATCTCTCTTTTGTCTAGGAAAGAAGCTCCGTCAGCACATAAATTTGTGAAACATCATAATTACACTTAATCAGAGCCGGCAAAGGTTTACGCCATTAAGTTGTTGTCTACGGTTGCCAGTATTTGTCTTTATTGTCACATTGGAGTTCTATTCCTTCGCATCAGTTACGACACTGTTTTAATAGTTTCAGCAGTGTCAATGATCTGAAAAATAGATCATTACGGATCTTCCACAATCTCTACATAACCCAAGATGAATGAAACACAACAAACCATCAGCTTGGATGTTATTATGAAGTGTAAAAAGATATCGGAACTTATCTTCAATTAGATTATCAGGATTGTAAATGACAGTTTTTGAGATCTCCGTTAATAGCCACACAACTTCTGCATAGTTACAAGAAAGCAGAATATCGATTACTTGTTTCCTCTTTGTTACAACATCGAAAGCATATACGGATGATGTGATAATTTAATTTTTTTAATAAAATATATGATAAAAAAAAGTATGAGAGGAAGAATATACATTATTGTCAAAATAATTAATATATATATATATGCTTTTTTAAAAAAATATTGGCGGTTTCCATTTTTTAAAATTATCGAGTTTTTTTTATCTTTAATAATATTATTTTTATAACTTCGTAGAAAACTATGACTAAGAATGTATACCATCACTCGTCATCAGAACCTGTACCAGTTTTTTTCCTAAAAAGCATTAAGGATAATATTGCAAAAAATTCACATTTCTTAAAAGCATTAAGAATAACATTGCATAATATTCACATTTGTTATTTGTGGGTTCCAGTGAATCAACATTTGCTATTTGTGGGTTCCAGTGAATCAACACAATCTCATGAACACCAAACTTTTAAAACTTTTTGGGCCCATATCTCTCTTTTCTGCATGATGAATAGTAAATAAATCACTCATCCATTACATTTGACAATACACATCACTATTTCTCTCTCTTTTTTTTTTTTTTTTTGTCTCACAACACAAATACTCTTCAGTCTTCACAAGTTATTAATTTTTAAACATAATATTGATTACTCGATATAATCTCCTTTCCAGAAAGAAAATACAAATATTGTATGGCTTTGATAACAAAATCCACAAAAATATTAAAATTCAATAAAGAGGAGATCTTCGAGAAATTCCTTTTCTCTTGAGTATTCTCATGAGTGGTCTCAATGAGAAATTACTCAATAAAACTTCTGAGTCTTCTGAAACATCGGTGAGTGACGATGTGCACGATTTTTTCTCTTCTAAGCTTCCGTCTTGATTAAAGTGTTCTTTCTCCAAAACACTTTGTTCCAATTTCGGAGAAAAACAAAATTTATGCTTTTTCGAAGGAGTTGAAATCTACAAAACAAAATAATAACAAGAATAAAACAAACCTCCTTCCATTATTTGAGCATATTCTAAACTCAAAAAAAGATTACTGTCTCGACTCTAAACGGTATACTGCGAATTTCACGTTTTTAAACGTGTTTATGACGTGTAAACAAACATAATAAATAATTTCCAAATTATCCGTTTTACCAAAATTATAGTCCTATGTTAATGTCGATTACGTGTCAAATTTTAAACATAATTAATAAAAAAAAAAAATGTGTTCTTCCAAAACAAAATTTATGATTTTAAGAACTAAACCCGCATATTGTATATCGTTGACAAAAAAAATGAAACACTTCTTAAATTTTTTTATTAAACATACTCTAAAAAGAAAACAAATGGCTGTATTTGAGTGTCAAAATATATGCCTCATTTATCTACTAAAGATTAACAATTTTTTTTTAGTATTTCAAGATTATTCTGTAAAGCATTTTTTACCTTTAATAAGTACTAATATTAATAATATATAAAAAGGTAAGAAATGCATAACTAACAATAGACTAATAAAAAAAAAATTCATAGAGGAAGAAAACTTTAACAAAATTGAAATTGAAATATCATATTTTACCTTGCAAGAGATAGAGCAAAATCGATTGGGGTGATCTTGAATATATCTTTTACAAGTCACACATGAAGCTCCATTCTTGGATTTTGTTGAAGGTCTTGCATCTTTTGCTTGTGGCCTTGAATTCAAATGTATCGCCTTTTCTCCATTTATTTTATATGTCTTTTTCCACAAACAAATTATTGCCAACCAATACCAAAAAGCAAAAAAAAGAAGAAGAATGATCATCAAATTAATTTGTATAGACTCTGGAAATCCGATCAAAACAGACAGCACAAGAGAAATTGAAAAACCCAGGTCGTATCTAATAAGATTTTGATTACTTTTATAATAATTTAAAAAAAAAAAAAAAACCTGAATCTCGGAGCAGTCGAAGTAGTGTTGAATATCGAGAAGACGAAGCACATCTTGATAAACATATTTGCAGATCTGAAGACGACGATGGAGAAAATGAGCTTCTGTGTTGCAACAATGTCTGCAGATTTCGACATTACAGTCAATGCAAAAGACATTCTTCTCGTTCTTACGAAGATACTTATGATTCATACATATCCCAAAGAATTCTAAGCTCAATAGTGTCTCAATCCAATCTTCATCAACTCTTCTCTTCTCACTCTGCAAATAAAATTCTAAACTTTAGATTTTTCCTTGTGAAATATGAAGAAACTTGGAAACTTTATTGAGATTTATGATGAATTTATATATGGTTGAATGAAGAAATTTTAAATTTTTAGTCGATTTTTTTATATATATGAAATCTGTATAAATTTTGAAAATTTAGTGAGTTTATATATGATGTAATTTGAAACTTGAATTAGAGGGTTTAAGTTTGCAACATTAATAAAAAACCAAACTTTTATTTTTTTAAGGATGGAATCTGCAGAAATTTGAAAACTTTACTGAAACTTAATGAAGATATATGAAGAAAATACAAATTTGAATCGAAGGGATTCGTTTTCAAAAAATATAAAACAAATTAGACTGTTGACTGTTGCAAAGGATAAATTCAGAAATTTTTCTTGTTGAAACTAAAAACTTGAATTTAAGGGATTTGTATGCACAAAGAAAAATAAGAAGATTTTTTCACAACAATGAAATCTGTAGAAATTTTTTAACCTACTGGGATTTATGATGAATTGATATACAAATTAAAAACAAGGGATACACATGAAATTAATCGTAAAAATAAAATATAAAAAGGGTGTGTACCAGATTCATTTGGGTATGAGAAGCTGAGTTCCTTCAATCGATCAGTTAAGCAGATTGATCTATTTCTTCGATCAAAATCATCTAAGTATAGAAAAATAATTTAGGGTTCTTGGGGAAGAAGAAGGAGAAGGCGAAAAGCAAAAAAAGAAGAAGAAGAAAGAAGTGATTGTAGTGTGAATAAATAGGAGAAGGCAAAGGAAATATAAATAAAATAAAAAGTGATATTAGGAATGTTTCAATTAATTGTATATTGTGTTCTGTGAGAAATTATAAAATAAATAAGGAAATTAAAATAAAAACTTTTTATAATTCATTAAAATAAGGGAAAAATCAAAAGTCATAAGAGTCAACAATAACTGTGGCTCTTTTATACCTAAAATGGATGGCAGGCGGGAATGTGAAAGGAGTATAACCTTTTAAGTTTTAACCTTCAAAATTTAACATTTTTTTCCCGAATAAGCCTACATGTTTTAAATACAAATGAAATCCACTATTGAGGGCATTAATTTGCAAATTATATAATAATTTAATTGAGTGGACATAATTTGACTTTGAGGGGCAAAAAGGTAGTCTTTATAATTTAGATGGTGCGATAAAGGTAAGCAAAGCTTCCTATATTTACTCCGAAATTTCCAAGGAAACCAGCTTATTAAATTTAGAATTATATCATTTTGCACATATACATACATAGGAATATTAGATGTCGAAGATAAACTGCTTGCAGTGCGAATAATATATTATTAAAAACCAGTATTATCATATTTAACAGCAAGAATCAACAGGTTGTCAAAAAATATTCACCATTGAGATGAACACAAATATTGATTAGTTAGAAAGATGTTGTATTCTATCGTAGCCAAATTCAGGTTCAGCACATACCAAGCATTACACTTAAGGAGAGATGGTTTACGTTTTGTGAGATTATCACGTGTATTATCAAAAACAATTTTACATTTAAAGGAAAATTTTAATTGTTAACTGTATAATTTCAAAAAAACAATTAATTGTTTACTCAGAATATTAATTAGAAGAAAAAAATCGAAAATTTTAAAATGGTTAAAATTAAAATTAAAAACCTGAAATACTAATAATTAAGGGTGGGCAGAAAACCGGATGATTTACGTTTTGTGAGATTATCACGTGTATTATCAAATATAATTTTACATTTAAGGAAATTTTAATTGTTAACTGTAATTAAAACCCAAAATTAATTTTACATTAATTTATCACGTGAATTATTTGTTTACTCAGAATTTATTAATTAAAAAAATTAAAAACTTTAAAACGGTTAAACAAAAAAATTAAAACCCAAAATACTAATAATTAAGGATGGGTAAAAAACCGAATCAACTAAATCAAATTGACTCAAACCAAGGCTTTCAATATCCAACCATTTAGTTAAGTTTCTCCTTAACTCGACCGATAAACCATTGTATTTAATTTACAAAATTTACTTAGTTATCTATATATATAAAATTATATTTCCTAGCGTCCATCTAGACATCTATATATATAAAGTTACATTTCTCGCTACCTTAGCGTCCATCTAGACATCCAATATATTAAAAATACAACATGAAATTATCTTAAAATTTAATTATAATTTCAATTTTTAAAACTAGCTCTAATTCCTAAATTTGTTAATATCAAATAAATTAAAAACATATTCTATATGAGCTTCAACGATTAAAAAAATTCTATATTCCTAAAACATATTCTTTGGCTTAAGTTGCAGTCCTCTATATATAGATCTCCATCAACACTAACCTCTCATCTCATTCATTCCCGCTCTACTAAATAATCAATCTATCTAATTAGTCAAAGATGGAAGGACCATATGTTCCATTTTCTCAGCTCAAGTCTAGTCTTGGTGGTTCAACGTGTTGTAGCTAGGTTGCTCCGATTCTAGGCTGCCCGCAACTCAAAAAAGGAGGGGAGCTAATGTCGTTGACATCCTGCTCATATACGAAAATGTAAGCTTAAGTTTCTAAACTAAAGAATCACAAACATATTTCACACAATAAATAGGATTAGAATCGTATATGAAACACTATATTCGATCTCCAATAATAATAACTTTACATGGAAAAAAATATTATGCAACGAAATCTTTAAAATGTTAATATCTTCCTTTAAAAAAAAATCAAATAAAAAAGAAGTCGCGCTTAGTAGATCTTACTCGCGGCGATATTCTCTCCCGTTTTCTCCTTGAGAGTCGACCTCGATTTCTTGCTTTCGGAGGACTCTCTCCGTCGTCCGGCCTCGTCGTCGGTGTCGTGAGAGACTCCTCCACACCTACGGTGCTTCACTCGTAGAAGGGCCCTCTAATCCAGCGAGTTTTTGGCGGTTGTATCCTCGGCAAGGCGTTGGTGTGGGTTGGGATTTTGCGGTGGTGCTTAGGAGTTGCTCCGGCAATAGATCTTTGAGGACGAAGATCGGTTTGGTTCTTTCTCCGAAGCTCGCGTGGTGGCTCATTCTTGTGGAGATCGGGCTGTTTTTGCTCGGCGTGGTCAAGATGTGGTGGATCGACTGAAGCCCTGAGTGTGGCGTGGTGGTGAGTGGATTCTTGATCGGAGGTTTGTCGGATGTCTCATCCAATTTGCAGATCCGCCATGGGACGGCGGCGATATCGAAGCGGTAGAGTTTTCTCGGCGTTTCCAACTTTCAGGCGTCCTCTTCTCCCTCTTCTATAAGGTTTGCTCTCGTGGTGTAGGTACAACCACTGAGATCCGTTGGTGCGGCGCCGTCTTCTCTCTCCGGCGGCTGTGGAAGTGGTGACAGTTTTCTGAGTTACTGCGGGGGATGTCCTGTTCCGCTCTCCTTCTTCCCGTAGGTGGTGTCTGTTTCGGCGGAGGTCTGCACCGGCAGTCTTCGCGGCGGAGGTCCGCACCGGCGGGCTTCACGACAGGATGGTTTCTCTTTCTCGGAGCTTAGCAACGGCGGCCGCAAGATTAGGGTTTCCTTTCAATCGGTTTAGTCCGGTTCTACCTTTGGTTTGTCGGGGTTTTACTTTCAATTTCTTAACCGGTTTAGGGATCCTAACCAAACCCAAACCGGGATTTTATGTAGGTTATATAATCTCCGTGCTGTAACACCTTCCCCTGCAATTTAATTTGAAAAATTTCGGTCAAAACAAAAAAAAATCTAATAATTACATAAAATTGACTATTAAAGGAAAAACATGTAAATTACAAACATATAGATGTTCATAAATTTAAGAAAATTGAAAAATAAACCAAAAAATATACAAATAAAAATAACATTAAAAAATAAAAATTATTTAGAAAATTGTTTATTACGTCGGCGCATAGCACGTCCGCGTATAACGCGAATCACACCCCTAGTATTAATAATATAATCCATTCTCCTACGGTTTTCACTTTCTACGTTCGATTTATTTTTCTTTTTCAATATAATTAAAAAATATATACTTTATTTTTTTTAAAAAAATCGAAGTAAAGACTAACGTGACCTAANATATATATACATATATATTCTATATCGTTTCTTTTCCTTTCTTTCCTTTCTAATTAATGTTAAAAAACATTGATAGCTGTATTTGTAAATAAAAGCTAAGCAGATAAGGAAATTAAATTAAATTAATTTTAGGTAGACGTTTCTATGGTGTTTCACCGATATAACATTGACGGAAAATATTTTCTATTTAAGAGATATACATCCACGTATGTACTTACAAAAAAAAAATCGAAAATGTTGAATTGTAAAATTTAATCTTTCGAACCAAACGACTGGGTAAACTGGTTGACTTTTCCTAGTTTTTTTCCCGTATTTATTCCCTTCTTTTGCTAAAAAGTATTCTATTGACCGTCTTTATTTTTTGTTACCATTTTCTTTTGTTGTAGAGAAAAAAAAATGATTATTAGAAATTTGATTATAGTAAAATCCACAGCGAAAAAGTGGATGTAACTCTCACATTGAAGATTAACCGCTAGAAAACAATCCTTGTGTATATATTAAAAATGATTTGTAATCGATGATGCATATATATTAAACATCCTACTAAGACTTGGACGAGCAAAAAGATTTCGAAGACGAAAAAAAAAATCGAAAATATAAGATTCTCGGGAATCTATTCATTGGAGCTTTATACAGTCCATGTAACGTTTGACTCATTAATATTCATTCGGGTAATTAAAGGGGACTTCTCTCTGAAATGCATCGCATATGGGCTTATGAAGTCAAACTACATGCCGTTCTTGTCGAACAAAAACGGTGACTCACGCGCCATTCGCATCCTTTTTCTCCCCCCTGAATTTTAGTGTTTTTCTATATTCTTGCGCATTATTAGAATTTGGTAGGCCGATGATTTTATATTGGGCTGATGTCAAAAAAAAAAAAACTATATTGGGCTTTTAATTATTATTTGCTCAGTAGTATTCAATCGTGGTTAAATTAAATCTTCTTTTCTTTTTATCAATAACTTTCTTTCTTTTTTTCCAAGTTTCAATAGTCATATTACTAGGTGAAAATTATACACACTACACAGATATTCCTTTAATATATTTTGGGTGAAAATTATATACGAATATAACTAATAATTAGTATTAAAATATTATCTTTTATAGATTAATGATAATAATAATATACATCCAATATATGAGAACAAATTCATAGCAGTTTTAATCTTTGAAAATTTCAAATTACCGTCGAAGCACTTGAAATTTACATATGCTTTGCATTCGGTTTTCTGACCAAAAAAAAAAGATTAAACCGAACAACTTGAGATACAATTTCTGTTACGATTTGA
The DNA here is from genome assembly GCA_002933915.1 of Eutrema heterophyllum. Lineage (NCBI taxonomy): Eukaryota > Viridiplantae > Streptophyta > Magnoliopsida > Brassicales > Brassicaceae > Eutrema > Eutrema heterophyllum. The sequence goes on along the minus strand of PKMM01011668.1, from coordinate 24,720 downwards.
TTTGATTTGATTGAATATAAGTTTGAAGAAGCGTCAAAATAGGAAGAAAGAAGTTCATCTCTCAAAGATCGCTTATCTTGCATAAACACTACAACGTAGATAACACACTAACCAAAAGCTTGCAGGAAAAATAGATAAGAAGTCATAAGTAAAATGCTTCAGAGAAAATAAAGGAAGAAGAAAAATAGAAAAGAGACTTTTTCACACAATGCTACATCTTCTTCTACTACTAAAACGTTTTTACGAAATCGGAAAAAGCAGTCTTTATTTCTTCAACGTCCATCCACAGAAGTGAACGAATCAGCAAATCCAGATGGGCGAGTTGGGATACTTGTCTGTGTATTGTCTTTGCTTCCGTAAACCGAAGACGAAGATCCCGAGTCATCCGCGGTTTGGCTAAGTCCCTCAGAAGCTTGCCATTTCTTAACAGCCTGCGGAAGCGGAATATCATAGTCTATTCCGTAGAGGTCATCGGGATCGGTCTCAGTGGGTTTCCATTGCACGGTGAGTGAAGAAAGGACGTTAACGATGTGAGCCATGTCGGGTCTTTGGTAAGGCTCACGGGCACAGCAATGACCAGCCAGCTCCCATACTTTTTCGACACTAGCTAAGGTATCTTCGTCGAGCTTGATGTTTGGGTCGATTGCGTTTTTGAAGGCATTTTCGTCTTTGTCTTTGCTGGCTGCTATCCGACGGAACCATGTGACTAGATGGACGCTGTCCTCAGGTTGCGTCTCATCTAGGGCTTTACGACCAGTGATTAGCTCCATAAGTATGACCCCGAGGCTGAAAATGTCAACTTTGGTCGTCACTCTTCCCGTCACTGCCAAAATCAAACCAGATAGCAGTTACAAAACGATTAAAGCATGAAACTTCAGCATTTGGGTAAGTGCAAATAAATAAAAGCATGAAACATTAACAATTGGGTAGGGATCAAATCAATTGCAAACCTGCATATTCTGGGGCAAGGTATCCGAAGGTCCCAGCGACTCGAGTCTCGATGGAATATTTGCCATCAGGGGCTAAACGGACTAACCCAAAGTCAGAGACTTTAGCGCGCATATCATCACCAAGAAGGATGTTTGATGGCTTTAGATCCCTATGGATGAAACTCTGATGGGCAAGCGTGTGCAGATACTCGACACCTCGAGCTACATCCAAAGCAATTGCCAACCGTCTAGTCCATTCCAGCGGTTTTCGCCCTTCTTCTTTCCAATGGAACAAATGCTGGCTCAGTGTTCCCTGTGGCATGTACTCATAGACAAGAAGCCTCTCGCTACCATCAAGGCAGTACCCAAGAAGCGCAACAAGATGACGATGACGCATTTTAGTCAAAACAGTGATCTCGGATTTAAACTCAGCAAGTCCCTTATCACTTACAACCGAAGACTCCATTCTCTTCACAGCTATTTTCGTTCCATCGTGGAGTTCGCCTTTGTAAACTGTCCCGAAACCGCCTCTCCCAAGAATATTCTCTTCGCTAAAGTTGTTTGTCACATTCCTCAAAACCTGTATCGATATAACCAAGTTCCCAGATTCCACAACATGAATATCACTCGTCGCACTTCCGCTGTGACTGTAACAGCTCCCGCTTCCTCCGCCATTGTTGAGACTAGAAGCTGCAACAGTGAGTTTGATGGCATCATTGTCACCCGAGTGATGCGGATGAATCACCATGTTGCTGGTTGGACTCTGAACTCTAGCGGGTCGCTTTCTTTTCTTTGCATAAAGACATACACCGAGCCCAACCAGACACAATGCACCAACTACACCGCCAACCACAGGACCAATAATTTTGACATTGCTTGATTTCTTAGAACTTTCACTGCTGCCACTTCCTCCAGGCCCTCCCCCTGAAGCTCCAGGAGAACCAGCCGGTGAGCTAGGGCCTTCCTTTCCGATGTTAGCATTTCCTTCAGTCACCACATTCACACTACTCGGAAACTTTGGCAGAGCTCCGTAAATAGTGTTGTTAGACACATCGAGTGTCTTAAGCTTAGGCAATTTGGTAAGCTCGGTCGGTATACTCCCGGTGAGCTTGTTATCAGAAAGATTGATGGTTTCCAATGAAGTAAGGTTTGCTAAAAACGGAGATATCGTACCCGAGAGATCCTGTTTCCTCAGATTAACCACCGTAATGTTACCTCCCGAACAAGTAATCCCAGCCCAGTTAACACACGGATCGTTTCCTTTCCAAGCACTCGCGAGCTTCAATGGGTATCCTAAAGATTCAGCAACAGAGAGCAAAGTATCGACACGAGAATCACACGGAGAACCAGCTGTATCCTGACAAAAACTATTTGTATTGGTGTATATATCTACAGCAACGGATTTACCGAATACCGGAGTCGGTCCTTGAAGCTCATTATTGGTTAAATTCACGATAGTAAGCGATTTCAGAAGAGTCAAGGACTGTGGAACTACACCAGTGAGATCATTGTCTCTTACATTGAATACGCGGAGAGATTGCAAACCAGAGAGATCAGGAATTGGACCTGAGAAAGAGTTTGCTTGCAGAGAAACCTCAACGAGCGAAGTCATGTTCCGCAATATCGAGATCGATCCGTTTAGTTTCGTCTCACCCAACTGACCGTTCAAGTAGAGAGTCTGGAGTGAAGAGCCTGCCAAGGTCGCCGGTAACTCGCCGTGCAGAAAATTCTGAGATAATTTGAGATTCGTCAAGCTTGGGAGCGTTAGAGAGCCGAAGAAATCGGGGATTGTCCCTGTAATGTTGCAATTGGAGAGGGTGAGATTCTGCAGAGACGTTGCTTCTTTGATGGTCTCCGGAATTTCCCAAGGAGAAAACGGATTGTCCTCGAGAAACGCTTCCTGGAGCGAACTCATGCCGGTGAAGAGATTCTTGGGTACCGAATCGAAGCGATTGCCGTGTAGATTCAGCTTCTGCAAACGAGTGAGACCCGATAGATCAGGAATCGGACCAGAAAGTTGATTGAGAAAGAGCTCGAGAACAGTCAATTCTGTGAGATTCTGAATATCGGGAGGAAGAGTTCCACGAATCCCTTTCTGTTTAAGCTGAATCCTCGTAACCCGATTACTCCCATCGCATTGAACAGAATCCCATTTACAAGGATTAGGGTTAGACCAATCGACATCTGATGTGAGATTCAGACTCGTTTTGAGAGCTTGCATAGTCGGATCATCGACACCGCTCTGCGCGACGGAGAAACCAGCGAAACCCAGTAAAGAGACGAAGAAACAGAGAATACCCAGATGGGATTTCGTCATTTTCCCTGGGAAAATTGTCGGTGAAATTCGGCGAGAAAGTGAACTCAAGCTTGAAGCAGCCGCCTTCAAGACTGCAAATTTTCTTCTAGGGTTTTACGGTGGCATTGAAGAAGAAGAAGAAGAAGAAGAAGAGAGAAAAGAAAGACAAATTAAGAGATGGAATCGGCGGAGATCGAGGGAGATAGAGAGAATACAGATGACAAAATTAAAGTAGTGATCGTAAAAGCATAACCTTTTTTCCCAGAAAAACAAAAAAAAATATTCTTCTAGAGAATTAAATGGATGAACCAGAAAAATGAAAGAAGAATTTAAAGTTTTGCTTGTGTACTAGAGAGAGTGTGTGAGAGAAAGTGACTATTAGTATTACTATTAAATTTTTTAATGTATGGTTTAATTTTAATTTTGTGTCTGTTCAACGTTATGAGTACAGCTGGCACGCGGCATAATTTAAGTGGTAAAACAGCATTAAAATCGGCGAAAAATCAGTAATCAAAGAAATGAGATTATCTACTATGTTTATAGTTTGGAAATATCAGAATTTTACTACATTTATAAACTTTTATTACATTAAACAAAAATCTTTATTTATCCTATAGAATCATATTTTTCTTAAGAAGATCAAAAGGATTGATTGTATCAAAATTGGTAACTCTCTTTCCCATAATGCTTAGAAAGAAAAAGATAAAAAATCTACTGAAGATAAGAAAATTATATGGGCTTGATTTGTTATTTTTCTTGCATATATTCTTTTTATGTTTGCATTTTTCGGCATTTTCGGCTAACATCTAATAATATCGATTGTCTTTCCTATTTTAAATATATTTTTTTTATAGATCTTGGATTTTTCTTCACATTATTTCCATTTGCTTTTATAAAAGTATTATTTTCTTTCTATTCGCATTGTGTGACAAACTCTCCAATGCGTAAAAAAACATTAAATACGGTGACGGTGGTATCTATTAGTTATGGTCAAATTAGTGGGAAAAAATCATCGTAACGTGTTAAAGACAGTTTAACATACGGCGGTTTATTTATTTAATACTATTTGGACTCATGAGTTACGACTTCGTAGTATTTCTATTTTATCTTTGAAACGAATATGAAAAGAAAATTATGAAAAATAAATGTTAATGAGTCCTTTGCATGCTCTTATCTTCTCATGATCAATTAACCAACAAAATAAATGCGATTTGCAGTTCCGACAAAACAAAACAAAAAAAAGTAACGAAGACGCCGTGAAATCCGGAGACGATATTAGCCACGCATTCTTGATATTCGGCTGATTGTATAACGGTCGTTATTTGACGCCGTTTACCTTTTTAGGTTCGTTTGGTGGATGAGTTATTTAGTTACTGACCACTTTCACGGTAATCTAGACTATTCTCTTGTTATGGTATTGAATGTCTGTTCTATCCACTGACTGCTAATTTTTTTTTAAAAGACATATTGTCATTATTTTATTTAAATACATATTGTACCACATCTATTATTATTTATTTTTTTGTTAAATTTTAAAAGGGAGATATTTTAGAATATCTCATATGGTTATGGATTAATCTCAATGTTTCTTCATCTTCTCACTCATTTACTCTTCTCTCTCTCTTGCCTTGCTCTCGAACCTCGAACCCATCAAGCGTTGCACATTTATGTGCCTTCGCTGACCAGACGAGCTACAAGAGTAAGGCAACCACATCTGTTATTGTAAATATTAGAAAGTACTCCATATTAGAAAGATCGTTGAAAGTAAGTAGCTAACGACACCACCAACCATATCTTTTTTGTTTTTTTTGTTTACAACGTATATTTATCTCACACGAAATGTTAATCGAACACATTTATTTTCGGTGACGCATCAACCACCACTTATTTTAGGGTTTATAATTTTATTTTTTTAGTAGCTAGGTTTAGGATTTTGAGTTTAGTGTTTAGCTTAAGAGTGTAGGACTTAGGGTTTACGTATAGCCTATTATATTAGTTTTTAAAAAAATATATATGACATATTGTTGTTAATTTTTGGTATAAAAATTTGGCAGTTTTTTAAGAAAAAATAATCCCAATTTTTGATTGTCATCATAAAAGTAATTACACGAAATTGATGTTAAAACAACTAACCAATGTGTATGTCTTGTCTTTAAAAACCAACGGCTTAACCAAAACTGATTCGGTACAACCGGACACCGATGCGATTAATATCAACACTGAACCGTCAAACGTTGTCGTTTAACAACATACTGGGTCAAAATCAAACTCAAAATCTCTGGATTTTGTAAAAAACCTATATGTACACGTACACGAGCCAAATTGCATATATTTGTCCCAATCAGCAGACTCCACCGTCACATTTTCCGGCTGCAGAGAAAGAAACAAAAAACTCGCCGGAAGAAATGATAACTCATTCTTTGTTCAACTTTTGCTGGTTTATGATGATGAATCTGAGATTGGGTTAGGTTTGAATGATTTGGCAACGGATTTATAGAGATTCTCTTCTTCAAAGGGTTTAGAGACGTAACCATCCATTCCACTTTTCAGACATTCCTCGTAGGTCGAGTGGATCACATCTGCTGTCATGGCTAATATCGGTAAATGCCATTCCAGTTTCGTCTTCTCTTTAGCTTCCTTCTCCATCATCCTTATCTGACGAGTCGCTTCAAATCTGACAAACCGAAATCAATGGTTTTTTTTTTTTTTTTTTAAACTCAAAACCAAAAATTAACCGAATTAAGCCGGAACTTGAATCGCAGAAATTTCCTACTTACCCGTCCATTTGTGGCATTTGAATGTCCATGAAGCAAGCATCAAAATTGTGCGGAATTTGAAGCAAACCCAAAGCAACTTGACCACTCTCTGCACAAACCACATCTGCTCCGAATTTCTTTAACGCTCCTGCAGCTACTCTCCGGTTAACTATGTTATCATCAACCACAAGGATCTTCTTCCCCGTAAGCAAGCTCTTGAGCGTTTCGGGCGATGATCCCTCCGGATGCTGTTGTCTCGTCTTTCTCAGCTCCAGAACTTGCTGTAAGCACGCGCCGATCATGCTCGCTCTCAACGGTTTCATTATCACCGTATCCGCAAACCCTGCGGATTTAGCTCTGTCGAATTCTGCGTTTGTGATGTTTGTTGCGAAAAGAGCAAATTTCGGAGACTTGTGATGAATGTTTCCGTTGCTTCTTGAATTCAATAGGCGCATCTCTGAGTCGATATCTTCTGTTGATATCCATGAATCTTTCTCTACTAAGATCATATCCAGTTGCGGTTTTATTGTTCTGCAAAAGGCAAAAAAAAAAAAAAAAATGGCACTCCTTAGTTATTTCCATGGTGTAGGTCCAATGGAACTATACCAAAATGAAAGAAAAGATTGAAGCTTTCGATGTTGTTTACCCGGATGGGAGAGGAGAACCGTTTCTTCCAAACGCAGTAACCACAGAAACTGCGGTTTTGAGACTTGTCACAACATCTACATTGATTCCGAGTCTTTTCATATGGTATCTAGTCACAGCGGCTCTAACGGGCTTAGCATCAACAACTATAGCCCTCATTCCTCTAAAAGTAGAAGGCAGATTCTCCACATTTGGTTTCTTTAAATGACTAATCGCACTGCATTTATCGCATATCTCCAAAACAGCGGTGAACCAGAACGTACTTCCGATGTGAGGCCGGCTTATGAAATTTATCTGACCGCGCATAAGCTCGACAAGACATTTGCTTATACTCAAACCAATCCCGGTACCTCCATAGGTTCTTGAAGTCGAGCTATCTGCTTGCATAAACGGCATAAAAACCCGGCCTTGCGCAGCTAAAGGGATTCCGATACCTGTGTCTTCAATCGAAACCATAAGCCTAACATTAATGGAAATGTCAAATTCCGATAACAACTCCTCCTCGGAGACCAAATGCTTGAATGAATCCCAGCTGTTTCGACCATCAGCGGCTTCGTAACCACTCAATGTGTTGTAACTCGATGGTTTGGAGGCAACAATACTTTCTTCAGACACTCCTCCATTCAATGCCGGTTTCGGTTCAGCTCCATCTTTTGATTGTTCAGCAAGATGGACTTTGACAAAGATATGTCCTTTCTCTGTGAACTATCCAACAGACAACATCTTGATCAAACAAAAATCCGGGTTCAACGGGAAAACAAATACACGGGAAAATGAACTTACTTTAACCGAATTTCCGACAAGATTTATGATTATCTGTCTAAATCTCCCTGAATCTCCTTTGACTATCTCCGGTACTTTGTCTGAAACGAAAACCGCAAGCTGCCAAATTCGTGGAAATCAAGAAATCAGTAGCAACAACTCCAAAGGACTTACGTTTATTCCTCGGATAGAAAAGTTACCTCAATGCCTTTATTTCTCGACTCCTCAGAGAATAGAGAAAGGACATCATCTAATATTGAACGGATATCGAATGGTACAGATTCCAATTCCAGCTTGCCAGCTTCGATCTTGGCACGATCAAGAACTTCGTTTATTAATGCAATCAATGCTTTACCACAAACTTGTGCGGTTTGAGCGTAGTCTCTCTGCGTCGAGCTAAGTTCTGTATCTAGAAGCATAGCAAGCATTCCTGCAGAAAAAATCAAAACTGAATACAGTAAGACGGATTGAGAAACCAAAGATCAGGAGGAAAAGTACTGAAACGGAGGAATAATACCAAGAATGCCATTCATTGGTGTCCTTATCTCGTGAGACACGGTGGCAAGAAACTGCGATTTAGCGACATCAGCAGCTTCTGCTCGAACTTTAAGCTCTTGCATTTCATGGAAATCATCTTCGACTTTTACAATGTGCATAGCGGCACCATACAGTATATAACCCACCAAGAATAAAATCGCAAAGAACAATGGCACAGTCGTGAGAACATTCAACGGTATTGGTGCCTTATGGTGGTACCTGCATTCGTAACCGATTAGATAAAAACTCAAATTTAGACCCCGGAAAGTATTTTGGCTTAAAGATCTTATGTGTGGTTACCTGCAAATCATCTGATGTTTCCTGAAGGGGTCCCCGAAATCGAGTTTGCTTTCGTGAGAGAGAGATGTGTCGCCTTCTTCGTCTTGATTGCCATACATGACAAGTGGATCTGATGCATTGGTGATATCATACACGTGCACTACTATTGCTTGGTTACCGGCAAGCTGACCGAGTAAATTCTCAACAAGAGACTCCACATCAAACGCGCCACCAAGGTACCTGCATTTCAAATTCAAGCATCAATCTTTTACATGATCACACACATAAACCACTCTTGAAATCTCGAAAAACTCTTTCTTTACATGATCACAGCATAAAAACCCATCTTAAAATCTTGAAAAGCTCTGTTCTTTACATGATCACACGCATAAAACACATCTTGAAATCTCAAAGGCATTTACTTTACTAAATGGGGATCTGAGAACTTTACCCTGCAGTGGCTGAAATACGCTCTTGGACTGTCGGGTTTTCAGGAAGAGAAGATTTATAGACAGGGAAAGTCAACACAACTCCGAGATGGTGAGAAGCCAACAACCTAAAAGGGCTTGTCAAGACAGCTTTTCCGGTTTCTCTTGCCCGCAAAATATTCTCGCGATCCTCCTTCAAATGGAGCAAAATTTCAGAAGCTATGCTACTGATGGCTACGGAACTAAGATATCGAAACCAGAAGTATTGGATAATGTAAGATTACCTCGCCTGACATCATATCGAGTGACTCGAGGTAAGAGACACTATCTTGAGAGAATATGACAGGAGCATACTCGTCCCTAACTGGTGAAGGCTCTTCTCTGTCCATTGTCTTTATCACCCAATTATGCTGACGCTCGAACATCTCCCTCTCAAAGTTCACAACTTTTTCGGCGTAAGCCACTCCACTTAGCAACGGTCTCTCAAATGCTGTTCTTGCCGTGTATTCCGCAAACGTCTCCTGCAAAATTTGGCCACAAACTCACAGAATAAAGATTTTTAAAATTTCCATAACTTTAGTAATTTTAATCCCAATCAGAGCTAAGAGCCAAAATTTCCCTTCATTTACTCAATAACCAAACATAAAGAGGGAAATTTCAGAAACTTCTGGTTCCCCAAAAAAGTGAATTTTTCAATTATGAATCAAAGCAACTCGAAAGATGACAAAATCTCAAAATTTCCCCCCAAAGCTTTGAGATTGAATAAGCCACACACTGACCTGATCGATTGCAGATGGGTTCTTGTGGTAGTGAAAAGTGGAGACAAGAATTGCCAAAGCGTGAACATGGTTAACACTAACACTAAATTGATCCTGCAACATTCTCGCTCTTTGATCACACATGCTCACCAAAACCTCTTTTCTTCTAATCTTGTTAGTATCATCCATCCACTGGTAAATCCCTCTGCTTATAAACCCAACAATGATGATCCACAGAATCAGAGCTTTTGGTATCAATGCTCGATGTGCTTGTATGAAAGTTGACCCCTTTTTATTACCCATTTGATCGTTACTATTGTTCATCTTCACCGCCACTGAATGCTGAAGCTGTTGTTGCTGCTGCATCTTGGCGAAACCCATTAACCCAGAACGCCAAAAATCGATTTTCCTGGGCTTTTCCGTCGAATTTAGAACACCCAGTTGATAAAAATCGCTGCTTTTCACTGTCGAATCAGATATCTCGGTTATTCGTGGCTCCTTTTCTTCTGGGTTTTCTAATTCTTGATGATGATGATTGTTGAGTGCCCAGTTCATATCTGAGCTACAACAATGGAGAAAAACGAATGTTAGTGTGCCTTGTGCATTCATATATATACATATACATATAAATAAGCATGCGCAGTGATATGATTAGAATTTACCATAAACATTGTTTTGCGTGATTTTCAATAGATTAAAAAGCAAAAACCCTAGAAACGTGTACACCAAAAAGACAGGGTTTTTGCGAATTCAAGAATCCAGAGCAAAAAACAAAAAAACAAAAATTTTCTCAACGCATGGTTCTCAAAAGAAGGAAGTTTGCTCAGTTTCCGAAGGTTTCTACATGGAAGAATTAAAAATTGTTTAATTTTTTCACTAATTAATGTCAGAGAAATTAATAAACAACACACTAATCATAAGCTCTTTACAGGCGTGAATGTTATTGTTGTTTCTTCTCGGAACAAGAACACAGCTATGTTCACTGTCTCAAATCCAAACAAAAAAAAAGAAAAAAGTTTATGAATTTAAAATTGGTTTCAAGAGGAGCTTTGACCAAAGAAAGAAAGAACACAGAGAGCACACAACAGCAGAAGAACAACGAAGCACAAAAAAAAAAAAAAAAAAGCCGAAAATTTCGAGAATCGCACATGGAGAAAGTTGCTGCATTTTTTTTTCATTACCTGTAATGAGTTGTGAAAGGATTGAACATTGCATTATTAAACGCTAAATCTCTTCTCAGTACTCAACAGATTCAAATGTGTTCCATTTCGAGCTCTCTTCTTCTTCTTTCCTCTTTCTTCTTGTTTTTTTCTTATAGTTTCTTTTGTAAAATGTAATGAGATTTATTGCTTTTAAAAGTAAAAAATTGAATCGAATTTTTTAGATTTTCCCCAGATACGTTTCTCTCTCTCTGTCTCTCTCTCTCTTTCTCCCTCTCCGTCTATATCATCAGTTTTGCTCTGAACTTCTTTTACATTTTTACTCTTTTTTATCTCTCTGTAGCTCCTTGTGTTTTCTCTCTCTAACTTGACTCCAACTTTGAAGAGGAAAAGTTTTGGACTTTTTCTTAATGCCGCATGATATGATATGATCCAACAAATTTTATTTTTTTAGCAAAACCTCCTCAAAATTATCGGAAATGGAAATAGTTATTGCGACACTGGGTTTTTCTTATCGATTAGACAATCTTTTTGTTTTGTGCAAAATGTCAATTAAACAATCATAAAACATGAATTTTACTCTGAAAGATAATTAAAGATACCGAACTTCATTGTCTCTACCAAATTCATTAGTTACATAAATATCAGAAATGAAAATATAGGTTTATTATAATCATTGTGAAAAAAAAATAGTAGTATTGAGCAACTTTTATTTAATACTAGACCAATATCGGCACATACCCACAAGTTTTTTTATATTATGTTATGAAAAACAATATATTCTTATATGAATTTCATAAATAATAAACATTTCATACATAATATATTATTTCGTAAATATAACAATTAAGTATCTTTTTCTTTAGAAATATTTTGTATAAAATTATATTGAAATTCACTATATGTTGTAGATTAACTTATAATACTACGTTGATTTTGGGAAGATCATATCACTTTATAGACATTAATATTTTATTTTGTAAAATGAAGAAAAAAAATCACATAAATCAAACATGATTCTCTAATTTCCTCTCACTCGTTGCTCTCTTTTCAAATTTCCACTTTTCTTCATCTCTTTCTTTTTCTTTAACCCATAACGCCATAAAAAAAAAACATCGCAACACATCACACAAACAAAAATTTATTTTTCTCATTTATTTTTCTTTATATTCGTCTTTGTTGCATCCACCGTCAAACTACACCTCTCTCCCTTCTCCCAAACAAACCATGTCATGTCGTCGGCTCATCCATCCAAAACTCCATAGAAACCGACGAAGTTGCTCTCTACGTCTCCACAACCACCATTGTCAAATTCTATATTTCTCTATCTCGCTAAATGAATCTCTTTTCGTCTTTCCAGATGAAAACAACTTTCTCTAGTTCCTTTATATTTCGAGGTATCTCTACTCCAAATGTAATTTCTCTAATATCGATTCGATAATTTGATGAGGGATAAAGAAAATGATTTGGTCTTGCCATCTTAATACATAAATAAATGGACTCTTCATATTCTCTAAATATTTAGACCCATTAATTTAATGTTGTAGACACGTGTCACCTCCAAATTAACTGATATTGCTTATTTGTTTTCTTGTTATAACTTTGTTATATTTGTTAATGGATTATTCAACAAGAAATTAAATTCGTTATTTTTTATAATGTCTTAAATTTAAAAAATTAAGTAATAGTTCCTGTCTTTACAATTTTATATTCATTTTTCTGTCTCATAAACCAGTTTTTATTAAAAACAATAAAAATAGAAGGGTTTATTCTTCTGAAAATAGAAGTTATGTAAACAAACAAAATAGTGGTGAGTGAGTGAGACTTTGTACGAGAGTCGCTATCGCATATCTTGGCGATAATGACATCGCGACAAAGCGCAGATCTGGCCCCAGAGGCATTTGCCTGAAAGGCCACCATTATATCCACGTAATTACGATGCTGCCCCAGTCATTCCTTTCATATAACGGGCCTGAGTCTTAAGCCCATTATAAATCCACGTGTAATCTTTAAACAATGCATTATATGCATGAGTTGGTGGTGAAAGGATTGTAGAATTCAGAAAATGTGAAAGAATTTCTAACGATTAAAACCAATATATACATATATATATATATATATTATCATCAATCACATGATTTTATAAAAGAAGTTTTTTTAATATATTTTTGCAAGTCAGAATGTAAAATGCAACGATATTTAACTTTAGTACTAGCTAGGCATTTTTTTTTTGAAAGAAGTACTAGGCATTTTCGTCCGTTTTATATTCTGCAAATTTCATTAGAGTACGTATATTTATACTTTGGTGCATGATTCAACTATTGACTAATGCTCCACACAAAAACATCTTGTTAAACCTAACAAAAACACACACACAAAAAAAAACAATGTGTGATATATAAATGTATTAGTCAATGCATTGAAAATTTTCGTTTGAAAATGGAGAAATGGGTCGCTGAAAATATTTTTTCTTGTTGTATTTATAATTGTAATTGTATAGTCTATTTAGGGAAATGTCTTATAAAAAAAAGTGATGGGTTTGGCATTCAACATTGTTTGCCTTTTCCCTACAACTCAGAATATAGAGATATTTTGTTATTATTGTTGTGGATATTGTGTTAATATCTTACTTGTAATCATGATTTTATATAATCACTATGGCTAAAGCCACGATGAATGGAACAATCCTCAAGAGACAAATTCACCATCTTCCATGGTATCAGAGCACTATCGCTGATGAGCCTTTTTTTTTTCTTTTCTTTTACTTACTCTTTATTCTTTCTCTATCTTCTCTCTTCACTTTCTCTCGATTCTTTTATTTTCTTCCTTCTCATGGCTACTCCACCTGCAACAATTGAACGTGCATTTGGGGTCACCAATATCAAATCTCACATCCCCGTAACTCTCGATCTCGACGATCATAATTATGATGCGTGGAGAGAGCTATTCCTTACACATTGCTTGACATTTGATGTTCAAGGACATCTTGACGGAACGTTGCTCCCCACCGGCAACGATGATGCACCGTGACTGAAACGTGACGGACTCGTCAAATTGTGGATTTATGGTACACTTGCTCCGCCTCTATTCTGATCATCCTTTAAAACCGGAGACACCGCAAGAGATGTATGGCTCCGCATAGAGAATCAATTCTGAAATAACAAAGAAGCCTGAGCAATACAACTCGACAATGAGCTCCGAACCACTGAAATTGGAGATCAAACAAGACAACATTACTGTCAGAAACTCAAGTCACTTTCCGATCTCCTTTCCAACGTGGATGCACCTGTGAGTGAGAGAACTCTCGTCATATATCTTCTCAACGGCTTAAATGAGAAATACGATTACATTATCAATGTAATCAAGCACAAGGATCCATTTCCAAGCTTCGACAGTGCCAAAAACATGCTGGAGATGGAAGAATCTCGACTGAAAAAGGCGCACAAAGCATCAGCAGCGCACACGGACCATTCGCCATCTTCCACCGTACTTACAGTCATGCGCACGCCCCCGAAGAGCTTCAATCATCAACAGCATAATCAATAGCCGAATCAAACGGCGAAGTTCAATAACTATTGTGGAAATCAGAGGAACAACAACCGCTACAGAGGCATGAACAGTTTTCAGTACAGGTACCCTGATTACCCTAATTGGGCTTCACCCAATGTCTGGCCTGGCCCATTCGCTCCATGGCCCAACCAGTTTGTAAACTGGACTCCAAACTCCCAAATGAGCACTTATCGTGGACCTCTTGGGGCTTCTTCTTTCTCTCCCATGAATCCACCTTCTCAGCAAGCTCATCTAATGGAGATTCAGCCTACGAGCTTCACCCAGGCCTTCACATCTGAGACCTTACCAGACCCGAATGGTGCAGATTGGTACATGGATTCTGGTGCTACAGCTCATCTCTCGGCTACGGCATGTACTCTCGACTCTAATCTTAATCATAATATCAGTCACTCAGTCATCGTGGGTAATGGTTCCAAACTTCCAGTCACTTATATTGGTTCATCTTCCCTTCATACCAAAACTCATCCTCTTTCACTTCATAATGTCCTTGTCACTCCCCAAATTGTCAAAAACTTAATCTATGTTCGTAAATTTACGACAGACAATTGGTGTAGTGTTGAGTTTGATCCATTTGGTTTTTCTGTGAAGGATCTACCAACTCAAAAAGTGTTGCTCCGATGTGATAGCTCGGGAGATCTTTATCCTCTTCCCGCTTGCTTTAATAAGCCACCATCGGCATCTTCAACAGCTCTTTTGGCATCTTCTCCAACGCTCTGGCACAAGAGACTTGGCCACACAAATGAAGCTGCTCTCCGTTCTCTTTTTTCTTCAAATTTTATCTCTTGTAATAAGGAGAGATTTCCTACTTCTTGTCCACCATGTCATTTGGGAAAGCAAATAAAACTTCCTTTTCATGCTTCACATTCTGAGGTCATTAAACCTTTCGAATTGTGCACTCTGATGTTTGGACTTCACCATTTCAAAGCATGAGTGGAATACGATACTATGTCATTTTCCTTGACCATTTCACTCATTTTCTTTGGGTTTATCCTCTTCGAAGAAAAAGCGATGTCTTTTCCAAATTTCTTCATTTTTCGGCTTATATCAAAAATCAGTTCAATGCTCAAATAAAATCTTTTCAATGCGACAATGGAGGAGAATTTAACAATGTTCAATTTCACAACTACTCGATGCTAATGGCATTAAAGTAAGATTATGTTGCCCACACACTTCTCAAGAAAATGGGAAGTTGGAGCGTATGATACGCACAATAAATAATGCCATTAGAACTCTTTTGTTTCAAGCCCAGCTCTCTCCGAGTTATTGGGTCGAGGCTCTCCATGTCGATGTCCACCTCTTAAACATTCTTCCTTATACTGCTGTCAAAAATCAAATCCCCTTCACTCTCCTCTTCAAAAAACGTCCAACATATGATCATTTGAGGGTCTTTGGTTGTTTATGTTTTCCAAACTTAAATCATTCTCATCTTCATAAACTTTCACCAAGAACAACTCCTTGTTTATTTCTTGGATACCCATCTCAACATTGTGGCTATCGATGTCTTGATTTAAAGACCAACAAAATCATTATTTCAAGGCATGTTCATTTTGATGAAAATAAATTTCCAGCAGCACTTACACCAAAAAATCGTGACAAAAATTATCACTTTTTGGAAAGTATCGATGATTCTTCCCCTATGTTCCAATCGATACTTCAAATTCCTCTTTCAGTTCCTATCACCCATCAAAATCCTCATGCGTTCTCCTTCCACAAAGACAGCCTCCTCACCAAGCTCCGCCAACTCAAACTCGTCACACAATGACGACTAGAGCAAAATCTGGCATAAGAAAACAAAAACAAATCTTCTCTCTTATCACCACCACAAAATCTCCACTTCCAAAAAGTCACATACACGCTCCATCTGATCCTCATTGGAATCCAGCGATGACTGATGAACATGGTGCTATGATTGAGACTAGAACTTGGGATTTAGTACCTCGACCACCAGGGGTCGATATTGTGAGATCTATGTGGCCTTTCAAACATAAAGATGATGCAGATGGTGAACTAACGCGACACAAAGCCAGATTAGTCGCTAATGGAAAATCATAGGAAGCCGGAGTTGACTTCACTGAAACATTCAGTCCAGTTGTAAAGCCGACAACGATACAGACTGTTCTTAACATCGAAGTGGCTTGTGACTGGTCGATTCACCAATTGGATGTTAAGAACGCGTTTCTCCACGACGATCTCGAAGAAACGGTGTACATGAACCAACCTCCTGAATTCGTTGATAAAAAATATCTGAATCATGTATGTAAACTTCGAAAAGCCATTTATGGCTTAAAACAAGCTCCAAGGGCCTGGAATTCTAGATTTGCGAAGTATCTCACTAATATAGGCTTTGTCGCTAGCAAAGCCGATGTTTCCTTGTTTGTTTTCAAGAAGGGAGGAGATCTTGCTTACATTCTGTTGTATGTCGGCGATATAATCTTGACTACTTCTTCCACGATACTCTTGCAACAGATTATTGACTCCCTAAATACTGAATTTCCGATGACAGATATGGGAAAAATTCAATCACTTTCTTGGAATAAAGGCGGATTACAATGATAAAGGCTTGTTCTTAAGTCAAGCGTCTTACGCAAGAGAGATACTCGAACGAGCACACATGGCAGACTGCAAACCAATTGCAACACATGTTGATGTCAAGTCAAAACTTTCAGCTGATCAAGGGGAGCCAGTTCAGAATCTGACAGAATACCGAAACTTTGCGGGAGCTCTTCAGTATTTGATGTTTACTCGACCTGATATTTCCTATGTTGTGCACCATATTTGCTTATATATGCACGACCCACGCCTACCACACTTGCAAGCACTGAAACGTATCATCTGATTCATCAAAGGCATTCTATCTCACGGACTACAGCTCAATAAAGGGTTCATTGATTTGCTTACAGCATATTCAGACGCGGATTGGGCAGGCTGTCCTGACACGAGAAGATCGACATAAGGATATTGTGGTTTCGTTGGACCAAATCTGGTTTCATGGTCTACAAAACGTCAACCAACGGTGTCGGATCAAGCTTCGAGGCAGAATACAAGGGCGTGGCGAACACTGTTGCTGAGCTATGTTAGCTACGGAACCTAATGTTAGAGCTTCATTTCAGAATCAACAAGGCCTATGTGGTGTATTGCGACAACATCAGTGATAGTAGGATTTTTACTAATCAATTACTCAAATCCTACTCATATCATTGTAGTATTTGAGGATCAATCCAGATGGGTTTTGATTCAAGACACCAAGAATACATAGAACTATTTAATTCAAGCAAACAATGTTGGTTTTAGAGTTTAATCTAATAACCTAATCGAATTTAAAACAAGTGACAAGAACTAGCAATATTAAACGAGGGTAATGCAATATATAAAAGGTGAATTCAAGGATAAGGCAATTGAAATAAGGTGATTCATGGCTAATTAATGATGTCCAAAACTCAAGCAATACTAATCCCTAGGCAAATATCACTAATTATGATTAATCCTTTCTCAAGGCACTAATCACTTTGCTATCACTAATCCAAGATCAATTTCTCATTTGTGGATAATTAATTAGCAAGCATTAAGTTTAACAATCAAGATCAACCAATAATCACTCTAGACAACTACTCTCATAGGCTAGAAATGAATATCTCTTAATTAGTTCATCAAGACATTTTATCAAACACCTTGTGGGTGTGAAATGCCCCCTTGATCTAAATCCACTTTCTCAAGCTAGATTTAGCATTAAGAATACTAATCAAGAAAGGAAATCTAATAATCCAATCCTAGACATCATTAATCATCCATGGAATCACCCTAAATCTACCAAACCCTCAAATTCTAAATGACTACTCACTAATCATGGAAGACCCAACAAATCCTATGAAAAACATGTTTAATCCCATGATTAGATGATGATCTGATTAAGAAAGAAGAGATAGATAGAAATCAAAAGATAACAAACTTAGATTGCATAAAAAGTAGAAGATCTCTCTTACAAAGTACTTAGAACACTTAGGGAAATGTTTTTAGCATAAGAAAAGAGATCATCCATAAAAATTAGGTCTAAAAATATATATAGTGAATAGTGGTCGACCGGGTCAACCCCGGTACCGACCCGGTTAAAATGGGTAAAAAGATGTCGAAGGTCACCACCGATGTCACTGGTCGGTACAGCTCGTCGGGGCTAAGGGTGATTGGCTTCTGGAGTTGCACCGATCAGTCACACCGACTTGTGGAGTCGGTGTAATCCCCTGAAGCTTCAATACCAATGTCACAAGTCGGTGTGGGAAGAGTTCTTGCGCGGTATTGAGCTGTCGAGGTTACACCGATTAGGCTACATCGATTTGTGACCTCGGTGTTTTGGCTCGTCAAGCCTCCTCACTCTTTGGCTTCCTTTCCTTGCTTCCAATCTGAATGGTCTCACGTCCCAAGTCTTGAGTCTTCTCCAAAGTACCTAGAATACGTTCCAAAACATGCAAAAACTCTCTAGGACCTAATGCAGCATCCTAAGTCCTAATAAACACCAAAATGCGAAAGAAGGATGAGATTTAGCATGTGAATGTACTAAAATGCTAACTAATATGCATGCTCAAGATATGCAAATTATGCAAATATCAATTCCCCCAAACTTACTCTTTTGTTTGTACTCAAGCAAACAAGGGTAAATAAAGAGAGAAAAAAATATGAGAGCGGGGGCTCAAATCCACAAGTAGCACGAAAGGAAATCACATTCAACGTCCAAATTTGTAGTTCTAAAATACACTAGTGCGTCTACCCCAAAAGAGTTAGCCATTTCTTTCACATCATGCACCAAATCCAACCCCAATCTACATAAGCAATTATATTCTCCAACCCCTTAACATTGATTAATGATGTAACCGTGAATCGTGTTTATGCAAGGTCAAATGATTTCGTTTGGCTAGGGACTCGGTCATGAAATGAAAATGATCTCATTATCACGCATGGGTAATCAAATGCAAGGATCTCTCATGGAAGGAGCAAACTTTAGCAAAATGCTAAAGATAAAAGGCAACTTATGGGTGAATCCCCATCTACCCAAATGTTAGAGTGTCACCAACCAAAGCCTCTCTAACCCGCTACGCCCCAATACTAAGCTACCCTTTTCTCTCAATGCGCTTTGCCTTCATGACCCAAACATGCTTCGCGTTCCTTCACTTCATCTTCTTTTCACTTGGGGATCGGCTTCTTCTTCCTTGTTTTTATGGTTAGGGACTCGGTCATGAGATGAAAATGATCTCATTATCACGCATGGGTAATCAAATGCAAGGATCTCTCATGGAAGGAGCAAACTTTAGCAAAATGCTAAAGATAAAAGGCAACTTATGGGTGAATCCCCATCTACCCAAATGCTAGAGTGTCACCAACCAAAGCCTCTCTAACCCACTACGCCCCAATACTAAGCTACCCTTTTCTCTCAATGCGCTTTGCCTTCATGACCCAAACATGCTTCGCGTTCCTTCACTTCATCTTCTTTTCACTTGGGGATCGGCTTCTTCTTCCTTGTTTTTATGGCTTGGTGCTTCCTTTGTTGTAACCTTAGCTCTCCTTTTTCTTCATTCTTGTTCACGCCTCTTGTACTTATTTGATGCTTTTGCCTTTTTGGCTTCTCTCATTTTCTTTGGACTTTTTGAGGCTAATCTTATACTTAGAGCTATCTTTATGATTTTTGCACCAACCAATCTATTAGTTCCAATCCCCTCTTTCTTTCTCCCTATTTATTCTTTCCATTCCACCATTCCACCATACCATTCCAACCATTCATCTAGTTTCTAAACCGCTCCCAATGTGATTCTAATAACTACCAACCTAGCTAGCCTAATTCTAGATTAACTTTGTGATGGTGGAGCTAAATCTACATGAGAATTCCTCCTTGTCGCCCTAAACCTAACATTTTTTGCCAAGTTTGCTCGAAGAAGGCCTCACCAATCACACACGAATATCAAAGGCTAGAAAGGAGGTTATAGTCAAGGTGGGAGAACCATTCCAAAAATGGGATATGGCTACTTGGATAAACAAAGGTGGTGAAAAAGGAAAAGAGTATCCAAGTATGTATATAGTGACCCACGAATCCATTCAAAAATGCATAACACGATATTTACAAATCAAAATTATGGTTATCACTTAGATGGGGTTGAATGCAATTCAAGCTTGTTTCGATCAAGGCAAGTATAATGATGCATGTGATCTAAAAAATGGTGCACCTTTACTTTCAAACTCACCTACATGCATCAAACAACTACGAACGTGGGCGTTGAATCGATTTCTTAAGGTGCTACCCTACAAGGGAAAATCATCATTGCTCTCATGCATATGCTATGCTAACTAAATGTGCAAACTTAGACTCAATATGCAAATGCCAATGCAACATACATGCTTTCTTTTTGCGTTGCAATTTTTAAAATTTTTTAATTTTTTAGTGTTTTTCTATGCCATGTATGAGATGCATGGATGCATGAGACTCAAGAAATGCAAAATTGAAAATAATATCAAAATAAACAAGGTTAGATACATGACCCTTCCCCCAAACTTAAATCACACCGTCCTGGTGTGAAATGAATTCAAGAGAAAAGCCAAAAACAAAAGAAAACTATACAATGCATGACTCAATGAAAGAAAAATATTTACAAGCATTTTGGAAACGTACCTAGAAGCTTTGTGACGGGGAGGAGGACCCCATCGAGTAGGACGGATTACTTGAGCATGGAAACGGTGACCGCATTGCCTTCCTCTTCGTTGCATTCTCCTCACTGGCCATGGCTTGGCTTCGACCATCAACCACCACCATTTCTCCACCTTGCATTGCAAGGTTCGTGTCCAAATCGCCATCTCCTTCTTCTCGTGTTCTTGAGGTGCTTGCTCTGCCACTGTTTCCCTTAAGCATGTTGATGGTTCGACCCATGGCTTTCACCTTCTTTTTCAAACTCTTGATTGTCTTAACCATCTTCCTCATGTTGGTGTCTTGCCACTTGCACCAACGTTGTAGGAGTCGAGCTTGGTGATGAGCGTGCTTTGTTGCCACGTTTGGCATAGCTCCATCATATGGGTCAAAATGGTAACGCTCACTACCGTATACGGTTTTGGGTGGTGACTCATTGGGCGATTCTTCTTTGGAATCAAGAGACTCGTCGGTGTTGCTTTTCGTTGCGGTTTTGCTATTCCGTTGTGCTCTCTTGCGAAATGCCTCAATTGGTGGGATTGTCGCTAGACAAGGAATCCTCTCTGGTCCTTTGAATTCCTTCCCATTACGGAGAGTGGGGAGAATGGGCTTTAAACTGAATCCCATCAATTCCATTTCCTCCATCGTAACCATGTCAATCTCCACTTTGGCATAGAGCATGTGGACTAATGCCTTGTGCGCGTACCAAAGAGTCGGGTGCCGTATGCTCGTGTTCTTAGAGTTGCCGGCCTCAAATTCACCGGATGCAATTGTCTTCCAAAGACGTCGGAGCTCGTACTTCGGATAGTAAAAAAATGTCCCCCGTAAGTCCCCTATTGCTTGAACCCTATCAATCAAATTCGTTGGACCCCGACTTCGCAAGTTCATACACCTATAGAGAAAGATAGGAAACAAGGTAGAGATAGAGGTTAGTAACAAAAGTAAAAAGAAAGCTTAATCTCAAGAGATCTAAAATCCTAATGTTGAAAGCTAAACTCAATCGGCAACGGCGCTAAATTGATAGTAAGATTTTTACTAATCAATTACTCAAATCCTACTCATATCATTGTAGTATTTGAGGATCAATCCAGATGGGTTTTGATTCAAGACACCAAGAATACATAGAACTACTTAATTCAAGCAAACAATGTTGGTTTTAGAGTTTAATCTAATAAGCTAATCGAATTTAAAACAAGTGACAAGAACTAGCAATATTAAACGAGGGTAATGCAATAGATAAAAGGTGAATTCAAGGATAAAGCAATTGAAATAAGGTGATCCATGGCTAATTAATGATGTCCAAAACTCAAGCAATACTAATCCCTAGGCAAAGATCACTAATTATGATTAATTACTTTGCTAATCACTAATCCAAGATCAAATTCTCATTTGTGGATAATTAATTAGCAAGCATTAAGTTTAACAATCAAGATCAACCAATAATCACTCTAGACAACTACTCTCATAGGCTATAAATGAATATCTTTTAATTAGTTTATCAAGGCATTTTATCAAACACCTTGTGGGTGTGAAATGCCTCATTGATCTAAATCCACTTTCTCAAGCTAGATTTAGCATTAAGAGTACTAATCAATAAAGGAAATCTAATAATCCAATCCTAGACATCATTAATCATCCATGGAATTACCCTAAATCTACCAAACCCTCAAATCCTAAAGGACTACTCACTAATGATGGAAGACCCAACAAATCCTATGAAGAACATGTTTAATCCCATTGATTAGATGATGATTTGATTAAGAAAGAAGAGATAGATAGAAATCAAAAGATAATAAACTTAGATTGCATAAAAAGTAGAAGATCTCTCTTACAAAGTACTTAGAACACTTAGGGAAAGGTTTTTAGCATAAGAAAAGAGATCATCCATAAAAATTAGGTCTAAAATATATATATAGTGAATAGTGGTTGATCGGGTCAACCCGGGTACCGACCCGGTTAAAATGGGTAAAAAGAGGTCGAAGGTCAACACCGATGTCTCTGGTTGGTACAGCACGTCGGGGCTAAGGGTGATTGGCTTCTGAAATTGCACCGATCAGTCACACCGACTTGTGGAGTCGGTGTAATTCCCTGAAACTTCAATACCGATGTCACAAGTCGGTGTGGGAAGAGTTCTTGCGCGGTATTGAGCTGCCGAGGTTACACCGATTAGGCTACACCGATTTGTGACATCGGTGTCTTGGCTCGTCAAGCCTCCTCATGTCTTTGGCTTCCTTTCCTTGCTTCCAATCCGAATTGTCTCACATCCCGAGTCTCGAGTCTCCTCCAAAGTACCTAGAATACGTTCCAAAACATGCAAAAAATCTCTAGGACCTAATGCAGCACCTTAAGTCCTAATAAACACCGAAATGCCAAAGAAGGATGAGATTTAGCATGTGAATGTACTAAAATGTTAACTAAAATGCATGCTTAAGATATGCAAATTATGCAAATATCAATCAGCTCTGTCTATCTTGCTACCAATCTTATGAAGCATCAAAGAACAAAACATATCGAACTTGGCATTCACTTTGTTTGAGAGAAGGTTGCCATTGGGAAAGTTAAGGTAATCCATGTCTCATCTTCCCTCCAATACGCAAACATCTTTACAAAGGGACTTCCAACATCTCTCTTCAATGAGTTTCGAACCAGTTTGACCGTCCGACCATCAGACGCTTCAACTGCGGAAGGATGATAGAATATAGAAATATTATGTTATTATTGTTGTGGATATTCTGTTAATACCTTACTTGTAATCTTGATTTTATGTAATCAATATAGCTATATAAAATCACGATGAATGGAACAATCCTCAAAAGAGGAATTCACCATCTTTCACTCATACCCTTTGATATACTTATACTATCTAGATGTAAACTATACATATAAAAAAAGTTGGATTGGATCTCAGAATTTTGTTGATGAACAAAAATATAGTAGATCGGAATAAAAAGTTGGATCTCAAACACTGAAATTACAAGTCTCCAAGATAATGCGAGTTTTGATAAATTTCTGGTTTTACGACGTTAGATTCTTTCTAGTGATAAAGCATCCATGTCCATGTAGGACACACGATTTTTTCGACCAGTTTACTAATTTAATATTTATCCACAAAAGATGTACAAAGTAGAATATGTGGATTTAGTAGTATACAAAGAGGAAAAAAAAAAGGCACACAAGGAAGTGGTGCTAGAAAAATGTGTGTATGTCGGCCATGTGATATTCATGTTGACTTTATATCATTAATATGATTAAATCATTTCGTGGCTATAAATGATCTTCTTCTATTTGGATTTTAAAAGATTTTGTAACATATTCTATTTTTCAGTTTTTGTAACTACGCTCAAATTATGTTTCGGTCACATGCTCGACAATCACTAAACTAAACCAATTAATTTACATTTACATACATAGTACCAAAACCAATCCACTGTATTTTTAGTTTATCAAAGCATCGTAATTTCATAAACTAGATTAGTTGTATTTTCGTAAGTGGTTAGTAATTAAGGAGAAGTTTCATGAGTCAAAAAGCAGACTGCCATAATCGTCCTTTCTTCAAAGGTTAAATAAAACAATCACGATTTAATAATTACTATCTCAATCAATCATTATTCCAAATTTCAAAAGAATATTATATAGAGATAAGATAAACTTCATTCATTATTTTATTAGAATATCATATCCCATGTCAAACTATAATTATTACTCATAAATCAACATCGATCAATGATTCTTTGACCGAGAAAAAGTTAATTGTAATTAAGCGAAAAAACAAAGATTTCACACTCAAATGACACACAAAGTATAAAATATTTGTTTTCAAGATCTTGTCCATGTACATAAACAACACAAACGAATGCTTGGAGTTTCATAAATTTATGCTAAAATTATTGTCACAAGCAATAAACAGGTAAATTAAATTTTAATAATATATTGTATAAT
>PKMM01011667.1:438719-478580 GCA_002933915.1 Eutrema heterophyllum | reverse complement strand
AATATGTGTCTAATGGTGACTTTCCACTACCACCAGATTTTTGAGAAAAATAAGAATAAAACCCCTGAGATTAAACAGGAAAACCAAAAAAACAGATATCAAATAACATAATTTAAATTCTGATATGATCAAAGAAATTCAAAAATGCAATACAAAATAAAGATATCATAACTACTAATGAATCAAAACCAAAAAACTGAATTCCAACAAAGATAAAGAATAAACTTACATCATATCCTGATGGAATCTCTCGTGAAGTATGTGAAGTGGTTGTGGTAATGATGCTTGTGTTTGCTGTGGGATAAGATGAACCAGAAATCAGCTTTGTCATTTCAGCAAACGGTCTCAAAAGCTCACATATTGATTCTCCTCTTTCCCACTCTAAATCAGATGGAAAACACTTATAACTCTTCTCCACCTCTGCAAGATTACGTAAGACATCCTTAAACTTGATTGCTCTAGAGAGCATCAAATGAGTAGAATTCCAACGAGTTGTAACATCTAAAACCAGACCAGCATCATCCTGAATTCCAACTGTTTCCATACAGTTTTGAAACATGTTTTCTCTAGATTGAGATCCCTTCACAAACTTAACACTATCCCTGATTTTCTCCAAAGCTTCACTAATCACAGCTAATCCATCTTGCACAATCAAATTTAAAATATGCGCTGAACATCTTATATGAAAAAATTCCCCATTGCATACCAAATCTTTTTGTAGCTTTCTCCTTAAAATACCTTGCATGCTATCATTAGCAGAAGCGTTGTCCACTGTTAGAGAAAACACTTTCTTCTCTAATCCCCAATCTTTTAGCAACTCAATCAGCTTCATTGCTATGGCAATACCAGTATGAGGAGGTGGAAAAGCACAGAAGGATAGTATCTTCGTTTTCAAAATCCAATCAACATCGATATAGTGGGCTGTCAAACATATATAACCTTCAATAGTGATAGCTCGCCAAAGATCTGTTGTCAAACAAACCCTACCTGGAATTTTAGTCAAGATTTCCTTAAGCCTTTTTTTCTCCTTCTCAAAAATCTTGAAGACGTCTGCTGCTGCTGTATTTCTACTCCAGAACTCAATATCAGGATTAGCATAAGCAAAAGCCTCTCTAATCCTTTCATATTCAACAAACGAATATGGAAGATTATGCTGAATTAAAGCCACTGCAATCATTTCACGAAAAACCATCATATCCAGCTTTCTAATACTACTTCTAGGTGTACTTCCAGGAGTCTTTGAACAAATTCTCATATGACGAATCAATGTATTAGTTCCATTTTGACGCAGATTCAAGCAATATGTCTTATTACAATGATTGCATGTAATATCATTTCTACCATCAGAATATTTCTCTCCTATTTTGAAGTTTTTCCAGCACTTAGAGCGACGTCGACTTGAACTATTTGTACCTTTTTGTTTCTCAGTTGTCTCTGAAGAAGCAGTTTCTAGAGGTACCATCTCATTCTCATTATCCATATCTTCAAGACTAAAGTTGTCTTCATCAATCAAATTTGGAGTATCAAAATTCATTTTCCTGGAACAATTAGACAAGAACTAATTAACAGTCATCAATTAGATGCAAGAGAACAACACAAGACAGTCAAAATCTAGACTAAAGCAAACACGTTCATATAGCACACCTAGTCACTAACAAACTGTGTTAATTGAATCTCAAAGCAAACACGTTCACTTACACACTAAACCCAATTTCATCAAATAGAAACTAAGATAAGCACACAAGTCCCCTTTTTCACCATCGGAAGCATTGAAACAACTAACAAAGAAATTAGCAACATGCTCCATGAAAACAAACTAGCAATTTTAGTGAAAGATAAATGTAAGGGATGACTAATCTCAACAATTGAAGTCAGATAAAAGTTATTATTAGCTCTAAGAACATCACCGCCATAAATTCTTCAAAACCCATAACATAATCGACATACATCACCGACAAGTTATAAAACATCTAAGAATTTCGAAATTCTTCAAAACCCAGAAATTAATTTCGAAATTCTTCAACCCAGACATACATTCCGATCCAAACATAATAGAAGAAGAAGAAGTAGCAACTGACCTCGAATGCTTGAACAGTTGGACCTTAAACCCAGACCGAAGAAGCTAATTCCAAGCTGAAAGAATCCAAACCAACAAACCCTAAATTGGCTAGAGAAGAGATTGATCTTCTTAGTCAGAGCTCAGAGGTCTCGAAGTCGAAGACGAAACGACGAAGAGAGAGAAATCTAATTTTCCCCAAATTGATTTAACCCTAGCTTTTTAAGGATTTGGGCCTGTCCATTGTCCACACGGTCAAGCCCGTTTTTGTCCGCTGTCCGTGCGGTCTTCGCCCAATTGAACCGTTTCGTATTCGGGCGTGACCATAGTCCGTCCGTATTGATATGGACTGGGCTTGTCCACGGACAGCCCGTCCAATTGACAGTTATAGGAAGATGTAAGTCTTCGACGGCGGGTGTGGAGCGAAGCACGGCGTCGACGGGTAACTAAAAAATGAGATCTCTCCGAGCTGATAGCTCGCCGGTGAAAGCTCCTTTTTTAGCGTCGAAGATGGAGGAGGAGATGAGGAGAGAATCCGCTCAAGCCATGAGGATTTGCGAGGAGGCGAAGGACGGATGAGGGGGATTTGAGTATGAAGCTTTGGAGCGGAGGTTGACGGCGGCGGATCTGGATCCGGTGGGATTGGTGGATATGGAGGTACCGGTGGTCGGAGCGGATTTGGCGGCGCTGAAGCACGAGGCGACAACGCCAGAGGGAGCAAAACACGGCGGTAAGAGGAGGCCTCGAGCAGAACTACCGGAGCCCTGTAGAAGTCCTGATATCCATGAAAGAGGGGAAGAGCAGCAGTAGAGTCACAGGCCAGATCAGCCATCCTCGATCTGAGCAGGCCCGGAGACAACACCAGCTACGCATCCAGTACCAAGGACTCGCGCCATTCAGGGAACAGCCAGGAAGCCGGCGCCAATCTCAGGGGAAACGGCGGCGGAGCACTCCCAACGGTTTGCACACAATCTCCTAACCCAAACCAAACGAAGACACCGTCCTCCAGCATCTGTCAAAGGGAGAGGCAAGAGAGGTCGCGGCGAACCCAAGCGAGCACCATCTCCGACGATCCCAGTCAAGGAAACGGACCAAATGCTGGGATGCCTTTAATGAAGCCAAAATAGTCTACATACCTTTCCTTTGGATTTTCTTTTAATCTCAAATCTCTCTGATATATCTGTAAAATTATTTAATATTATTTTTATATAGAAAAATGAGTAAGTTACAAAAAAACCAGACCAAAATCATCATATTTACAAACTCTACCTGGTGTGTGATCCATCCACCCGAGAGACGCGGATTTGACCCGAGAATCTCGGTTTTTTTGTTTTCAAAATTCTGAAATCGAATCCGTTTCCCCATTATTTCCCAAAACCGCAAAACTCGGGAAAACTGAGGAATTCTCCCCAAATTCCCCTCCCCGCATTCCCCTCTATCAGTTGACAATGGTGGCTCAAACACGACGATACAAGAGTAGAAACCCTAATAGCGGCGCAAAGGAGGCGAAAGTGACGGAGAATCCGAAAAAGGACGAGAATCCGGCGAAAGTGAAGGTTTGTGCGAAGAAGAAGAAGAATCCCGGTGAAGAAAAGAGGGCGGCGAAGAAGATGAAAATCGGCCCAAAAGAAGTAGGGGATTCGCAGGCGGCGGAGACGGTGGTTCCGATGGCGGTGGAAGGTTCATCTTCGGTTCCGGAGACGGTGGTCGAAGCTTCTACTCCGGTGGTTCCTTTGGTTCCTCCGGTGGTGAATGCTTCATCTTCGCTTCCTCTGGTGGCCGTTACGAGTGGTGGTACGAAGGAGTCTGAAGAAGAAGAAGAAGAGAGCGGTGAAGAAGACGAAGAAGAAGGAGAGGCAGCAGCTAAGGGCAAGGAGATAGCCAATGACTCGAGTGGAGAATCAACTGAAGCAACCGAATCCGAATATGAATCGGAGAGTGAGGTAAGAAGCAATAGGGAAAACTAGTAGAAATAGGGAATAATTTGTAGGGAAAACTAGTAATACTGGGAGGAATAGGACAACTAGGGAATACTTGGTAACTCTACTTGGTATATTCGTGATACTTGTGATAAATAGGATAACTGGGGAATACTTAGTAAAACTATAGTAGTATAACTTTGGAAAACTTGGTAAAACTGTAGCTGTAGAACTTGGTAAAACTATAGTAGTACAACTAGGAAAACTGTTGTATGGCAAAATTCTTGTATAACTGAGTGAAGTTGATTGTTATTTTGCAGATTGAGCAGAGGTTCATGGCACTAAAACCAAAGAGTTTGTACCTCCCTACTAGCAGCTATCAGAATCCTGTGAAGGTAGGGACACGGTGCTATCTCAAAGACGTGTTCAAAACGCTTGACGGCCTGAACCCGCCCCTGACCGATGCTGAGAGGGAATGGTTTGTCTCGCATCCTCAGTTCAAACACCTGTTCCACATGCCTAAGGACCTTAACCACAAGGTTCAGGGCATGTGGATGCTCGTGTTGCGAACAGCCGAGATTCTGAAGAGGAAGGAAGTTTGGTTCGTTGTAAATGGAGTTCCTGTGCGTTATGGCCTCAGGGAACACGCGTTGATCTCGGGTTTGAACTGCCGAAACTATCCTCTTGGATATAAGGAAAGGGGTAATATGGATTTCATCACGCGTCATTTCGGTATGGGAACGGTGAGGCAGGAAGATGTGAAAGCAAAGCTTGAAGAAATGGGAGCTGATAATGACAGATTGAAGATGGCTGTGTTGTTCTTCCTTTCGAGTATAGTTTGTGCACAAACGAAGACTGGAGATGGTGCACCCGACGTTTTGGAAGTGTTTAAAAGGGCTGTGGATGATCTTGACTATTGTAGGACATTTCCTTGGGGGAGATTTTCTTACGACTTCATGGTGAAGGAGATCATGCACACGGTGGAACATTTTCAAGCCAAAGGGGGGGTGAAGGCAGGGACACAGTGGCCCATTCCTGGATTTTGTATTCCTTTGGAGGTAAGTACAATGATTATGAGAATGTTGATGTTTCTTTAATTGAAAGTAAGTCTTACAACTCAGAATTGTTTTGTAGCTACTAGCGTTTGAGGCAATTCCTCAATTGTTTACAGCCTCAAAATCGTTACGTGAAACATTCTCACAACCTTCATTACCATCATTCATTGGCTCTTCATTGATATGCTCGTTCTGTTGTTCTGCTATTTCGCCAGCTCTGACAATAGTAAGGATTCCAGTATTATCTGCATCATCAACTCTGCCATTTGAAGCCGGCTCCCCATAATTCTTACCAAATGAACTTCCTCGCCCCGCTCTTGAAAGTTGATCGACCCTCTGAATTTTTTCCAAATCATCATTCGATAACTCCACATGCAAAACATGTCGAAGTCCTTTTTCATCCGATGTCGTCAGATAAACAAAAACGTCATCGTCATCGTCATCTACAATATACGACTCTCTCGCAGCATTAGATACACTATAACTCAATTTCCGCATCCTCAGGGTTTCATCTAACGCAATCTTCCTGCATATCTTCTCTACTAACATCGAATAAGTTATCTCTTCCATAGATGCGGTCTTAAACGATATATTGTATACGGAATTTATTGAAACCCATTCATGCTCTTCTGTATAGTACTCTCCAGAGTCAAAATGGACGTTTGTGTGCCTCTTCCTCATTGCCTCCTGGAAATAGGATAAAAAACAAAAATTACGTATTACATAATTTGTCAAAGTTATACCATTTGAACCAGTTGTCCTATTATCTCTCAGTTATACCATTTGAACCAGTTGTCCTACTATCTCTCAGTTATACCATTTGTTCCAGTTGTCCTATGTCAGCAGATTTCCAGATTTGGGATCGATTCTAAATCGGGGTTTCCTCTAAATTTACCAAAGATTCATCACCATTCAACAGCTAAATTCGATAAATAACCTATGGAAATAGCTATTCTTCCCGTTAAACATGATTACAAACCAAATGTGCTACCAAAACAACCAAATTCAATTTCAAATCCCTAAATCTAACAAATCCCCAAATCTCCTATCAATGAACTCACCAAACCCGATAGAGAAAGGAGAAGAAACCGCGACAACAAGAAGGGAGAACTCGCCGGAGGGGACGGCGGACGTGGTTGGAACAATGGGGAAGAGCTGGAGGAGCTCGGTTTGAGCAACAATGGCGAGGAGGAGCTCACCGGAAGAAGACCGAAGGTAAGCTNCAGAAAGCTCCAATATCTCCAATTATGCTCCAAACGTGCTAAAACCTGTACAAGACTCTAAAACACTACAAAATAGTAGAAAGACTCTATAAAACGGACTTATATCATGGCTTAAAAGGGGTAAAAACCATGATATATCAGGCATCTCATAAATGCGCTCCATTTTTTCGGCAGGATAAGTTGACAACATCCAAAATCAATTAAAATTGTAAAAAGTAATAAAATTAAGAACCCACCACTACTTAATAAATCCAATCACCAGAAACGAATATCAAATCTCAGAAACACTAATCTCAACAAAATTCTCTCAATGCCAGCTGGAACCAACCATGGAAACCAAAGCTTCAACGACCGAAACTCAGCGAAAGAAGTGTGTTGCCTACGTCGACGAGTCGCCGGAGAAGTTTGTACGGACACATTGTTTGTCGGCGGATTCACCACCTTGATCTCTAGACCCTCCCGCCGATCATGAGCCATTACGAAAGCCCAAATCTCTTCTTCCTCCGAATCGAAAAAAAAAATTGACCCTAAAAGAAAGGATCGAGCTTTTTCACGACATTGTTTTTGCAGAAGCGAAGGAATCAGATGGGAAGGTCGAGAAGATGAATCAGATGGGATTTTTTTTTTTTTAAGAAATGACGTTGTTTTAGTTTTAGTTTTAACGGATCGTTAACGACAATTGCAAATAATGTTGACTAATTTGATATTTAATATGGCTTGGGCAACATAACTTCGTGTGTTTTTCGACTTATTAAAGAGTTTGTATTTTTTTTGGCAAAATCATGTAAGTTCAGTATTTAAATGATCTTTTCCTTATACACAAGTATTGTTCCGGCCTACATACATGTATTGTGTGGCTAGATTAGAATCGATTTATGGGCTAAGAAAACGTGACAAAAAGGATTGGGCCCAGGCCCATGTAAATTCATGTACGAATTGGAATTTTACCGGTTTCGGTTAAGCGTTTCCGGTTATGTAAATGTAACTGGATTTATCAACCAATTTGCGTTCTTCCTCTGCGTCTCTGTGATGGAATATCGTTTCCAAATCAAAACAAAAGCATCAGTTTGCCCATACCGTTTGGTGGTTGCATTGAAGTGGATGTCGGACATTTTCGCCGGTGTATCTCTTTCTCTTTCTCTTTCACACAGGTTTGTCTGGAAATTGTTAAACCATATTTTGTTTTCTTCCGATGGATTCAAGAGTCGCTTTGATTTACTTCATCCTTATTCTTCCTTTCTCCTTTCAGTTCGATGAGCTCAATGTATTAACTGATTCTGATTACTTGTCACCTTCGCGCAACCAAACTCTTGTTTCTCAGAACAATGTCTTCTCGCTTGGATTTTTCAATCTTCACCCAAAAGGTGATGATTGTTGTTGGTATCTGGGGATTTGGTACAAGAATATCCCTAAGAAAAGATACGTTTGGGTTGCCAACAGAGACAGCCCTCTCACAAATGATAACGGAATCCTAAAATTATTTGGTGCTAACCTTGTTCTCCGCAGCGATCAATCTGATAATAGCAGCAGCATATGGTCATCGGGAACAACAAGAGGAAAAGAAGGAAGGTCTCTAGTGGTGGCATAGCTCCTCGCTAACGGAAATTTTGTGGTGATATACTCCAACAACGACGACTTCTTCTTGAGAGTCTAGACTATCCCACAGATACTTTAATCCCAGGGATGATACTCGGACTTGATTCCACTCCCAAAACGGCACCTGTCGACAGATTTCTAAGATCCTGGAAAAACTCAGATGACGAGTCAAGTGGAAACTTAACTTTGAGATTCCAAAATCAAGGTGTATTTGGGATTAACCTCGAGATAAATGATGTCAAAGTAATTTTCTGGAGCTGGAACGGAATAGTGTTTTTAAGTCTACTTCCAGTCTTTAATTTTACAAGGAACAGCCGAGGGGAAATCACATGTTCATACATGCCAACAGACGGATTGTATGATTACTCAGTACTGCAAGTGTTCAACAACTCAGAAGTAAGACAGGAAAGGTGGAATCAGAGCACGGCAGAGTGGGATATGAAACTGCAGAAGTTTCTGTCANAATCCAACTCGGAAGAGATTAAGAGACAGCACTGGTCCCGTACTTCGTCATGCAGGCACAGCAATACAGCTACAAGCAACTACCTGACTTATTCATGCAACAGTCCCAGGGGAAGAATAGATAGACACGAAGGGAAACAGCAAAACAAGAAAAGCCTTCAGAGCTGACCTTACATGCCAAGTGAGAGGTTCTTTGTTCAAATCCAACTAGGGGTAAGCGAACAAACAACATTCCCATAGAATCACAGCAAGGGGAGCTACCCATACTAGCTGCAACCTCATGCACATTCCGAACAAAGAGAAGGAATACTCTTTAGTAATGCGAGGAATGCCCGGACAAAGACAGGCAACTAGCCGGGAACTCGTCCTTCCCTCAGTACACGCTACGCGCAACGCGGGAGAACTCCTTCACTACAACTTGCTTACCTAGGAATATCGCTTCGCTAGCTAACTATTCTCATCATGCCTATGGAGAACAAGGAGAGGTCCAACGGAACTCGACTGAAAGGAGAGATTCTTTGATCACTCAATGTACCCTCCTTCCTCATAGAAATGGTCCCTATACTATAGTAGGAATAGTCTCTATTCTATTCTGCTTGGAGCTGCCCTACATAGGAGAAATGAGGGGGAGCGACTCGCCACAGATTTGAACTGGCACATAGACTAATAGGAAGACTGGCTTTCAGAGGTCTCTGGAGAAAAGAGTAGTAGCTTTGGTGACGCAGTTCGGTTGTCCCTCTACATCTGCGGGCTGGGGCGTCCAGCCAACCAGTAGGTGGAAGGTCTCTTTGTGCATTCTACTACTANCCCTCTACATCTGCAGGCTGGGGCGTCCAGCCAACCAGTAGGTGGAAGGTCTCTCTCCATTGATGAGTTACATGAAAAGCTTCTCAATCGAGAGAACACACTTCTTCTCCTTGATGTACCGTCCGTTGAACTACCAAAGAAAAAGGGTAAACCTATGTGATCATGACATTGTAGGTGCTTGCGATGGGACGGATGCGACTTCCCTCAGTTGGTTTGGGTGGCATAGCCCGTTGCATAAAAGCTTATGAGAGATTAGATTTTCTAGGAGATACTTGTAGGTTCTCTGGTTTGGTAGACGTGTAAGTTACCATTAAAAGATAATCTAATGAATCGGTTTTGAGAAATCCTTGTGCCAATATCTGCTGCATCATTCTATGAGAGTTTATGTTGAATCATATGTCTCTATAGCTCTTGCTTTTTCAAGATAGGCTATGGAGTACATTGCATGAGCTTTGCGATTTGTTCGATATATGTGGATCTAATGCTTATTGTGACATGAACGTGCCATGGTGGTGTTCATGTATCGAAGGGTTTGAGCTGAAGAATCCCAAGATGACAGAAGGGTGCGTGAGGAAGACACGTCTCAGCTGCGGTAGCTATAAGTTTTTCAAATTTGTGAACATGAGTTTTCCACACACTTTGGAACATAGTGAGTACAAATCTATCAACGATGTAAAAAGATGCCGGAAGAGATGCCTCCTTGAGGATTGTAAGCATTCTCAGTAAGTAACAATCTACAATTTAACCGTCCAATTTGTGTTGTTTGGATGACAAACTCGTCGATTTTCGGCGTTACTCCAATGGAGGCATGGATTTTCATATCAAACTCGATGGTTAGTTATATCTCTTTGAATTATTTCAATAATTTCATCAATTGTTTGCATTTTCGCATGAGATCGTAATATACGATGTTTTTGTGTTAAAGTTGTGATTTTTCTTGCTCACATAGCTATTTTAAATGCGCTTGATTTATCTACTCTTTTATTAAAAGATCAAATTACAATTTACTTATCAAAGAAATTAGTGAAGATTAGTGTTACGTTCCACACAAAGATTTAGTGTTACACTGAAATGATTAATTGTTANTAGTTATATGGCCTATGTCAAAGCTCTCCCCCTGGAAATGAAACAAGCCAAGTTGAAATTTGATATGGTTATGTTGTAGTAGAAAAGAAAGTGTTACCATATATTATAGTCATATAACGTTCTCGATGGAAATTCTAGAAGTTTGTGACTTAATAAACGTAATTGAAAGTATGGCACCAATTTGTTTTGGATGAAACTCAAATTTTTACCAGACTCAAGTTTCTGTTCTTAGTATAAAATTGTTAATTAGAGAAAGGAAAAGTTTAATATTACTGCCAAAAGAGTGAAGTATTTCATAATGTCTACATTCGGAATCCAGGGCAAGAAAATCATAAGGTTGTTCAATTTTCGGTATATATATGTGTTCAACTGTATTATTGGTATATGCAGTCACGCTATTTACTTAGCATCTTCCTCATATTTACACAAAATATATGTTTCTTTAACGGTTCAGACTGTTTTAAAGTGTTCTTAATTAATCAAACTCGTCCATATTTCTCTAACTATAATATTGCAAAGAGCAAAGAGGACCGCAAAGAGGATGGTCAAGGAGAAGAGAAACGAAAGCAAGTCACGAGCAACTATTGAAAAGGATTCATTTGCAGTTGCTGTTTCAATTTAACATGTATGGTTTTCTTCTTCCATACATGTGGTTCACTACATCTTACTAAATAGCAAATTGTGCTCACTTGTTAGTTCATAGTTTCTACTCGTTCCTTCTTATGCAGCTTTGTTCTTCTCATTTTAAGGTGGAAGAAAAAAAAATTATGTGTGGGAAAAAAAAACCCGCGCGTATGCGCAGGTATTAGCCTAGTACCAATAATCCAATGACCTGATGAGAAATGGAAGAGTACACTTCTCCATATACTAATCCACTGCAATTTTAATGAGACTTTATTTTACACCAATATGAGAAAATGAATGTGCCTGCATTCTACATTTATTCTCTATCCAAATTTCTAATCTGGTTAAACTATAATATAGTGAAAAAAATTAACACGTAAACTGAACCAAAGAGAAATTGAATCAGAATTGAATCTAACAGAAAATGAGTTGACTGAACTGAAACTTCAGGTTTTACAAAAAGAAAATCCTAATAAATCTTGGTAAAATGCTGAAACCAAATTAAAATTGCAGTAAAGACTTTTCTGACATTAAAATCAACCAAGAGTTTATATTTACAACGGTATCTTTTTGTTAAGGAATGGTGACCAAACACTAATGTCACCATGAATAACTCTGGCTTAAAAATCTTAGACCATCTCAACCATATTTCAGTCTATGCTGGATCGAATCATATTTGATCGAACGACATCTCCTTTCATCAATTCATCAGTAATATGGTTAAGAAAATATCTAAAAGCATCGACACTTATGTCTCCCGAACTTAAATGTGTTATCTAAACGAATGCAGAAACAATGACATGACACAAAATCTTCAAAAACAGTGCGAGTACGAGAGTTACTGACCTATGGCAACCAAACTCGGTTCGAGTAGTTCTTCAGTAGGTTACTTGTATGAATCAATCCAAGCTTAAAAGGTATCAAATCATGAGACTTTAAAAGGTATCCATATTCTTCTCTGTTTACCCCTTTTGAGTCAAGTTGAGAGGTGACATAGCAGAGCCACATGAACCACTCAGGTATTTCATCGAATACTTGGAATCTTTCTCCCATTCTAGATACAACATTGACGAAAAGTAGTAACATAAAACCAAACCAAATTAAGAACTGAGAGAATACAGTCACACACTCACACTCACACAAATTGCCTCTTTCTCCCATTCTAATCTTGTCCATCTATTATTGCTTTGGGCAGCTTTGGGCAGTCGCGGACAACAAATTCTCTCAGGTTTGGAAGAGCCTGAGAATTCGAGCAAATTCTCTTTAATTCATCCATATATTTTACTTCAAAGGATTCTAGCTTCCCAAAGGGAACAGAAATATGTGGATGCACATTGCTAATACTCATTCCTTTCTCCCTATTTATTATTTCTTCTATGCTTTCTGAACCAGCCACAGTCAGAGACCTGAGATTCTGAGCGAACAACAGCCAGGTCAAGTCCTTTGAACCTTGCAAAACCAATATTTCAACAGTGGAGAGGTGCTTGAAGCCTTGAGAACTTGTACATAGAAGCTCTTCTCTTTCTTTGCTTTCCCAATCTATCTTTATCTCTGAGATATAGCAGTCCCTAATCTCAAGGCGTTGAAGACCACACAGAGCTACCGTGTTTAATACTTTAGGTGTAAAACTCGAATACTACTCACCAATCGCCCCACTCCTTGGATTCTTTCCAAAATCAAACCATCCTTTATGGTTGCTGTTAAAATCTGTAAGTGCTCTAAGAGTTGTAGCTCTTCCATTAATGTTGCATCAATACAGAGACGGGAACGAAATAGTTTCAACTCTTGAAGATTTGGTAAGCTTGTTCCTATCCCATCAATGCTTTCAAGTTTAATAGTCCGCTCCAGGTCCAAGCTTCTTAGTTTCCTCAACCCCTTCAAACCAGCTGGTAACGATTTTATCCTTGTGAGAGATAAATTGAGAGATAAATTGAGGTATTCCAAGGAACTCAAGCTGCAAATTTCTTCCGGCAATGCGCAAAGAGCAACATTTTGCGAAAGATCCAAGACGACTAGGGCTTTCATAAACCGAAAGAATTCACATGAAATATCGACCAATCTGTTATCACGGAGTATTAGGGTCGAAAGGTTGGGGCACTCGGGACAGCAAGATATATCTGCAATTTGATTACTCATCAACGAGATCCTTCTCACATTCCAGTTGATGTCATTTGGTATACGGCGTAACTGCGCACCAGATTTAACACACAGTTTTCCTTCCTCTTGTCCGAAGTTAGACCCTATCCAAAGAGCCATCTCGCGTAAAACATCATGCATTTTAACCTTCGCTGGGAATTCAACATCAACATCCACCAATAGATGCGCACGAACTAACGTACAAATTATAGCATGACCTTGGTTGTTACTTCCATCTTCATCTCTGTTTCNTCATGAAAGGATTTCGTTTAGGAAAAAAGAGTCATTTAAACATCTATAATCTATTTTTTCGCTAATTTTGTTTTATATGATTTTATGAAAATATATCAAAAGATTTATGTTGGATAGTTTTTAGTTTAAAACCATCCTAATTTTCGCATGAAACAATAATGGTTTTACCACTTATTTAAGATCACTAAATAGTATCAATATTGACAATGTTTTCGGTTTGTTTTGCTAGCTCTCCACCATTGTTTTGTAACTTTTAAATTTTGTTCACTACACTAATAAAATTGCTAGTCGATGTTTTGATGTATCCCATTAGTCATTAGTCATTTGTTCACTACACTAATACATGATGTATATCTTTCTCCGCCTTTTGGCTAAGATCTATCTGTTTTTATCAGTTTAATCTCTGATATATGGCCAATTGAGTTCATACGATATTAACTCTATTCAATTCAAATAAAAAAAACATGATTTTGAAAAAGCAGATGGATCAACAATGATATCTCTAAACTCCGGCGCACCGAGTTTTGCTTTATTAGAAATCTATAAGATGTTTACAACACTCTTACTTGGATTTACACACAGCTTAAGACAACCCCTTAGCTTGTGACCAACAGATTTCCAACGACCTTAAACACTAGAATTACAGTTAATGCAACTTCTATGTTTAACTTAACCGATCTGCACTTAATGCTCTTCTCCGTTTTGCTCTAAAAGCTTATCTCTGACTTTTAGATCCTAGAACGGCTAATCTTCTCTAAGCCTCTTTGTTTTGTATTTATAGAAGACAACAAGGAGCTCATAGGTTAGATTATTGGACTGCACGAGTCCACCTCAGCAACTCAGCAACTNCAACAGATTTCTAACTACCTTAAACACTAGAATTACAGTTAATGTAACTTCTATGTTTCTCTCACCGATCTGCACTAAGTGCTCTTATGGTTTTTCCTTTGAAAGCTTATCTCTAACTTTCAGATCTAAAATGGCTAATCTTTGCTAAGCCTCCTTGCTTCATATTTATATAAGACAACAAGAAGCTCCTAGGTTAGATTACTGGTCCGTACGAGTCCACCTCAGCGACTCATGCCACGTCATTAAAAACTTCACGTTCAATGTTCCAGCTCTGCAGTTTCCTTGTTCCAACATCTCCGTTGTTATTCCAACATGACTGCAGACTTCACCAGACTTCACAAGTCTTCACCGGACTTCACTTCTACAGAAAGCTCACACTTTCATTCTCCCCCTTTTTGACTGAATATGTCCATCCAAGCTTTCCTGCAACACAGACAAGACAAACTCTACCAGAGATACACATGCACATTTATCTCCGAAATTCATTCCATTTAAGCAAAAGAGTTTTTGACAAAAAATACAAAGCATCCTGAGTTGCAAGTACAAAGACTAAGCACAAGGGTTCAAAGATCTGCGACATCTACCCACTCATTTTCTACAATGATCATAGACTCCCCCTCGATTTAAACTCCCCTTAGATTTCTACTCATCACACCTTAATCCCCAGAATTAGTTTCATCATCAGCAACAAATTCAGATCCTTGAGCTTCCTCATCATTATTTTCTGTAAACAGATTCTCTTGAAACTGAGCATCTCCATATTCTCCCCCTGCTTGGGTGGCATATTTCAGTTAAAAACAAGTATGAGACCAGAACAGAACAGAAGGTATGAGACCAAATCAGAGCAACTTACCTTCGAGATGCGTAGCCATGTCCAACAGCAATTCGGAGGTATGTTTCAAATCAGCGACCAGGGAGCGACCAAACACAAATGAGGAAACTAGAGTCTCCTTTCGAGCTAGACCACGACGCGCATCAGCCTTGTATTCTAGGAGAGGCTGCTCAGGGAGCTCATCCGGTAGTAAAGAGACTTCCCTTTGGATATGAAGAACCTGATAAATCAGCGAGGGGAAAGGGATAATCGATGAATCTCATGTGTTCATTACCACGTGAAGGATCTGATCGTAGATGAGCTTCCCGAAGTTGAACGGTTTCCGTTTGGCTAACATGTAGAGGAGCAGTCCACGTCCTTTGGTGACAGTGGTGGTGTGTTTCGTTGGCATCCAGTTAAAGCAACAAATTCCAAGGACATGAGCCATATCAGGGGTAAGGAGTGAGGGACTGAACCCTTTCCAACAACAAAGATGATTTCCAGAGAGATCACCACAAATGGTAGGAGTAGACGCATCGACATAAATCTCAGTGGAATCTCTCACAGGCAGATTTGGAGTGCGGAAGACTTTGTTGATTAACGCAGGTGAGAACTCATAGATTTTACCTCGAACATATACACCATCCTTCCTTTCACGATGAGCAGTACAGGTGAAATTTGCATAAAATTCCAAGATGACATTCTTGACAAAGGGTTCTCGGACAGAAATAGTTTCAAAAAGACCATTTGCCACAATTACTTCGAGCATGCCGTGATTAGCTTTAGAGCGGGGGACAAATCGTTCAACGAGAATGTCACGATTGCGATATTTCTGATAGCGCAACTGACCTGACTTGGAGAAAAATTGCAAGGATAAGGGATTCTCCATAGGACTGCTCCAAGATGGGTCAGCGTCATCAAGAACAGACAATTGATAGCGATTTATGCTTCGAAGATCAGTGGGATCATAGGGAAGATCCTGATGGCGAGTGGGAAGAAAACAGCCGAGTGTTTCATCAATCGTTTCATCCTCGAGGGAAGGTGTGCCCTCCGAGTCAGATTGCGAATCCTCTGTCTGGTAGTCTTCATCGTCAGAGGAGAGAGAATCGACCATGGGCGGTGGTGTGTCCTTGGGAGTAGGATGGCTCATTGATGTTCCGGAATTGACTGAGGTAGAGGACACCTGAACCATCTCGATGGAGCTGTCAGAGTCCTGAAGTTCAAGACGAGCCTCCTCCCTTCGCTTTTGCTTGGCTTCTTCCGCTTGTCGGAGTTGGGCTCTGGTTCGAGAACGATTCATGACTGGAGAGAAGCAGAGGCGGCGGAATATAGGGTTTTTATCAGAGAAGAGAACCTTCACTTCTTTTGTTTGAGAGAGACAAATAATAGACCTCTTTTTAAAAAAAATAACCCCCTTGTTTCCGAAAATAATCACATTAGCCCTTCTTGTTGTACTTGGAAGCAATCTGATCCTGAAATTTTTCTTTGAAGACACAACTCACAACAACCATCAGTGCATTTAAACCCATTCACACATGTAAGCGATTAGGACTAAATGAATGCAACTCTAAGCCATATCAACACAAATTCTTCTTTAAAGTACTTGAGAACATGCATACCTGTGAGGTCAACTCAGATTTTCGTGCCCTTGGAGTTCAACATTTTGATTCAGAAATTTATCCATGTGCCGGAACTCAATTTCCAAAGCAAAGTGCTGCGACTTAGTCCAGAATCGTCTGCACAGTGATAAGCCTGAAATTTTTTGGGCTGTTGGAACACGCAACTTCCCGTTCCAACATGGTAGCTATTTCTCCGTTCAGAGGAGCTTTCACTCATGCTGATCCACTATGGTTAGCTTTCACACTGACATACCTACTAGAGCTGACGAGTGTGACTGAGAATTAACAGGCTTGGCGCAGGCTCGATGACATCAAATCTGACCCAACATCGAAGTTTGATAGAGTTGATCAGACTTTGAGAGGTCTTGATTTTTCACTTCTCCTTTTGCGATATTTTTTTTTTGTTTTTGTTTTCTTGTGATAAGCACTGCTCTATCATTGCGATGAGTTGCTTCCTACTGCTCCTTTCTGCAAACTCATCTCTTCCTTTGCAAGAACCACCCGAAGGTTTTGTGTTCATCCCTCAATCTCAAATCACACTCTAAACATATCAGCTCTTGAGGGCATGGAATGCAGCTCTTTTCCATAGTGAACTTTACAGAAAGAGGTTTTGAGCAAACGATTTACAGCTCCTTTTGAAAACCAAAAAAAAAAAACTTCACATTGTACATCCGATCCATGTCTCAACACAAACACTCATTAGGAAGAAGGTTAGAGTTCACAAACACCTAAACACTTTTGCAAGTTAACAAATGTGTTCAAGTCCAAAGGTTTTGTGAAAATATCAGCAAGTTGACACTCAGAGGACACATGTTCTATGACCACTTCTTTCTCTTCAACCAATTCTCTTATGAAATGATGACGAATATCAATATGCTTAGTTCTAGAGTGTTGTGCAGGGTTCTTAGATATGTTAATGGCACTTTGATTATCACATTTCACAAGCAAGGGATCCGAAATCATACCATAATCAGAGGCCTCTCATCCACAGGAGCTGAGTGCAACAACTTCCCAAGGCAATGTATTCAGCATCCGCCGTTGAAAGAGAAACACAGTTTTGTTTCTTGCTATGCCATGAGATGAGATTGTTGCCTAGAAAGAAACATCCTCCAGAGGTGCTTTTGCGGTCATCTACACACCCAGCCCAATCTGAGTCACAATACCCAACCAAATTCTGATTTGTATCTCGTGTGTAGTTGAGACCAAAGTTCATTGTCCCTTTTACATACTTGATAATCCACTTTACCGCCGAGAGATGAGACTCTTTTGGATTTGACTGATATCTTGCACAAAGTCCCACACTCAAGCATAGGTCCGGTCTGCTGGCTGTGAGGTAAAGCAGGCTTCCAATCATCCCACGGTAGAATTTCTCATCAACTCCCTTACCACCTTCATCCTTGAATAGCTTCACTGAGGTGCTCATTGGAGTTCTTGCAGACTTGCTGGAACACATCCCGAACCGTTCCACCAGGTTTTTTGCATAAGTGCTTTGAGAGACACTAATTCCTCCATCAGTTTGCTTTACTTGAAGACCCAGAAAATACGTGAGTTCTCCCACCATACTCATCTTGAACTCTGTGGTCATTGTCTTCACAAAGTTTTCAACCAGTTCCTGAGAGGTTCCACCAAAAAAAATATCATCAACATATATTTGAACAATTATCATCTCGGTTCGATTTTCTTTGACAAACAAGGTCTTATCCACACTTCCTCTCATGTATCCTTGATTGATCAGAAAGGTAGTAAGCCTTTCATACCATGCTATGGGTGCTTGTCTCAAACCATACAGAGCTTTGTTCAGTTTGTACACATGATACGGACATGATGCATGTTCAAACCCTTTCGGTTGTTCAACGTAAACTTCCTCTTGGATGACCCCATTTAAGAAGGCACTTTTAACATCCATTTGATGCAACTTGAACTTCATTTGACACGCTGTACCCAGTAGGAACCTAATGGACTCCAATCTTGCAACAGGGGCAAATGTTTCATCAAAGTCAACCCCCTCCACTTGAGTGTATCCCTGTGCAACAAGTCTGGCCTTGTTCCTAGTAATGTTCCCATCTTCATCCCCTTTGTTCTTGAATATCCATTTGGTGCCAATGATGTTGATTCTAGAAGGGCGAGGAACTAAAATCCAAACATCATTAATCTTCTTGCATTGCCAGAATCCAAAAATAGTCTTCCAATGCCTCATTGACAGATTTCGGTTCAACAATTGACACAAAGCACGAGAACATCACCATCTCTCTGAAGTTTATCTGTTTACCTCTGGTTTTCATCCCCTCTCTGATGTCCCCTATTACGTCTTTGGACGAGTGATTCTTGTGAACTTGTGAGGGAAGAATTTCTCTGCGTGTGCTCACAAGTGGGGTACCTTGAGCATCTTCTTCATGGTCAGACTCAGAAGTTTTCTTCTATTGCGTCACTTCCGTGATCTGAATTTGCTGACCCACTTTTGACTATAAAGAGACAGTGACCAACGGAAGACTCCCATCATCAAAAACCACATTCACAGATTCCATGATCATCTTGCTCCTCTTGTTGTAGACCTGAAAAGCTACACTGTTTGTAGAGTAGCTAAGAAAGAACCCTTCATCACTTCTCGCATCAAATTTTCCCAACTGATCTTTGTCGTTTAGAATGTAACAAGTACAACCAAACACATGGAAATAGCTAAGACTCGGTTTCTTTCCCTTCCATATCTCATATGGAGTCTTGTTTGTACCCATCCTTACATAAACCCGATTGATCACATAACATGCAGTGTTAATCGCCTCTGCCCATAACCGTTCAAGAACTCCATTCCCATGAATCATAGCCCTCGCCATGTCTTGGAGAGTTCTGTTTTTTCTTTCCACCACACCATTTTGTTGCGGCGTTCTCGGAGCTGAGTATTGATGAAGAATTCCTTGAGTCTCACAGAATTTGTCAAAGAATTGATTCTGAAATTCTCCACCGTGATCACTTCTGATTTGCTTGATTCCTTTCTTCTCAGTCTTGAGTTGAAGGGCCAGAATCTTAAAGCTTTCAACTGTCTCTGATTTTTCCCTAAGAAACCTCACCCAAGCATATCTTGAGAAGTCATCCACCAGAACAAACACATATCTTTTTCCAGCAATGCTTTCAACTTGCATTGGACCCATGAGATCCATGTGAACAAGATCTAGAACCTCAGAAGTTTGAATCCCTTGTACCTTCTTATGCTGAACTTTGATTTGTTTTCCTTGGTTGCAGGCTCCACACACAATCTTGTCAACATGTTTTAGTTCTGGGA
The DNA here is from genome assembly GCA_002933915.1 of Eutrema heterophyllum. NCBI lineage: Eukaryota > Viridiplantae > Streptophyta > Magnoliopsida > Brassicales > Brassicaceae > Eutrema > Eutrema heterophyllum. The sequence goes on along the minus strand of PKMM01011667.1, from coordinate 458,808 downwards.
CACCTCTCACAAGTTCTTGGTTGACTATCCTAGTCATACTTCTGACATTCATGTGCCCAAGCTTCTCGTGCCACAATGCTGGATCATCCTTCTCAGCTCTCAAACAGACCTGTGACTGTTCCCACATGTAGCAGTTATTTCCACTGCGAATTCCAGAGAGGACAATTCGATTTTGCTCATCAAATGCCCAACATTTTACCTTGTTGAATGTCACACTCAACCCTTCATCGCAGAGTTGACTCACACTGATTAAATTAGCAGTGAGACCTTGAACAAGATACACATTTTCCAGCTTAGGCAACTCAGAATCTGTTAAGTCTCCTTTTCCTTTGATCCTGCCTTGTGCTCCACCTCCAAACGTGACTTTTCTCTCTTTGACAGCAGAAAAATTGTTTAGATTCTCTTGAGTTCCAGTCATATGTCTAGAAGCACCACTATCAAAATACCACTGTTTAGTTGAAAGAGATTTTGCTGAAGTGTACGCAACATGACACCTCAAGTCAGACTTCACAACCCAAACCTGAGACTCTCTTCTGAAATTCGGATAGGCCATTCCTTGCTTCATCAATCCTCTCACTTTATCAGCAAATTTGTAGCAGTACCTTTTAATATGTCCGATTTTTCCACAGTAAAAGCATCCATGGTTTCTCAACCTTCTCACACCATCCCTCTGTCCGTAAGAGAGAGCTTCACGTTTGACATGTATCTGAGCAGCTTCAGTCATGTTTCTTAGTTGATCATTTCTCAGTTCTGTTAGAACACATGTAGAGCTATTCCCACGCACAAAATGTGTTTCTCCACTAGAAAAGCCACCGTTATATCCAAGACCAAAGTTGATGTTTCCCATTCTTCCAACCGAGAGAATCTTCTCCAGATCTTTAGTTCCACTATTCAGCTTGTGAATCTTCTTTCTGGTTTCAGATAGTTCATGATTAAGAGACCTAACCTTCTCTTTCTCAACATCGAGTAACTCACTCAGTCTCTTCTTCTGATTCTGAAAATTTCCATTTTCTTCAACCAGGGCAATCTTTTCCTTACACAGCAGCAACCAGCTCTCATATAGTTTTCGGAACTCTGCTTGAACATCAACCACAGAGTCTTCCTCTGCTTCACTCTCAAACGAATGTTCCATTAACTCTGTTTCAGATTCTGAAACCGATGACTCTTCTTTGATCTCCACATCTGTTTCACTGTCAGAAGACTCATTGATTTCGTCGATGGCCACCATGAAAGCCACGTATCCTGTTACCTCATATGAGTCCTCCTCTTCATCCTCAGATTCGCTTTCACTCATTCCAATGTAAGATTTATCCTTTCTTGGTTGACCGCTGATAACATCATATTTTGCATGTTTTTAAGGTTTAGTTTCATAGGTTTTTAGTTCCACTTTGTGTAGTTTTTGAGTTGTTTTCATGCATTTGAGTCTCATTTGCATTGCATTGCATTTTAGATGTCCTAGGTTGTCTTTGCATTCTTTTTGGCTTGCTTGAGCCATTTTCAGGTGTTCTTGGAGTCATAGGAGTTGGAGGAGTGAAGATAGCCACATAAAAGGTCATTGCGGAAAACAGAGATGCAGGATCAGGTTGAGACGTCAGAAGTTTGGCATTGAATGAAGAACTTTCCACCGATGGATTGAGCTCATAGTTTAACACAAGATAGATCAATGGATTAGCTTTCATTTGGAAGTTGTTTAAGGCCATTCCAACGGTGCGATCAAACGTTATGCCGATTTTCGTGACGACGGTCCCGTCTGGCGAGCAAGAGGAGCGAGTGGAGAAACAAGCTTGGCTCGATCGATCCACAAACTTGGAACGATCGTTCCCAAACATCGAAGATTTCCCAGACCGACCTACAATGCTAGATCGATCGATCTCATGTTTTTGGGGGATCGATCCCATACGTTGACCATTTTCTGGGCCGAAACCACCCGAAGTGCTCTAAAGATCGACTCAGAAGAACGATTTCCATTCGGATTTAGCTTCCGCGGTCTTCAGAGAAGGTTGTAGATATTTGAGTTAGATGTCCAATGGAGGTTGTTTCAAGTCATTCTGAGCAGTGGTTCGAGAGTTATGGCGGATATAGTGAAGACGTATCAAACCGAAAACTAGTCTCCTAAAACAGTGTAAAAACGTCACTTTCTCTACTTTACCTAATTTTTTGGTGACTTTGGACGCCCAAAGCTGTATAATTATTGGTCTTTGGACCAGATCTAAATACTTTTTATCACTTTTAACAAAAACTTTAGAGAGAAAACCTTGTTCTTCTCTTGAAGATTTGCAATCCTTTGAAGATCTAGAGAAGTTTTTTTGAATTTTCTTTCACTTTTCTTATTATTTTGTTCATGGCTTTCATTTGTACGGTTTATATTTGTGATTTAGCTATGTGTGAGTAGTTCTTGTAGGATTCTTGGGTAAGGTAGATTAGGGTGATTCTAGGTTTGTTCTTGATGTTTAAGAGCTAGATNAGGTATTTCAGTAACGCAAAAAAAATTAAAAGTATACATTCTTTACTAGTATTCTAAAAATGTTAAACCTAATTAAAGAACCCCGTGAAACATGTTTAGGAGGCTATTTTTACTTAGTACTTTCTGTGTGAAACATGTTTTTGATTAAAAAAAATTTCGACCATATTTTCCACATTTTTTTGGAATATTTTAAAACCGGCTTAATTGCGACGGTATTTACCCTAGTTTTGTTTTCTTGCTTAACCTACTTTTCTGCAAGTATTTTCTTTCTATCTTATTATTCCACAAGTATTTCCAAAATCATGTTTTTCTTTCGGATATTTGAGGAATACTGCATTCGAATAGCAAATATTCAATATCCTAGGAGAATGCTACTAAGACTCAATAGCTATCAACTTAGAGTTGATATGTTTGGAAGCCAATTTTATTTACACGTTTATATAAAAACTTGAATTTCACAAAGTTCATGAAAGGATTTCGTTTAGGAAAAAAGAGTCATTTAAACATCTATAATCTATTTTCGCTAATTTTGTTTTATCTGATTTTATGAAAATATATCAAAAGATTTATGTTGGATAGTTTTTGCATGAAACAATAATGGTTTTACCACTTATTTAAGATCACTAAATAGTATCAATATTGACAATGTTTTCGGTTTGTTTTGCTAGCTCTCCACCATTGTTTTGTAACTTTTAAATTTTGTTCACTACACTAATAAAATTGCTGGTCTATGTTTTGATGTATCCCATTAGTCATTAGTCATTTGTTCACTACACTAATACATGATGTATATCTTTCTCCACCTTTTGGCTAAGATCTATCTGTTTTTATCAGTTTAATCTCTGATATATGGCCAATTGAGTTCATACGATATTAACTCTATTCAATTCAAATAAAAAAAAAAACATGATTTTACCGACATCGATACTACCAAAGCATATTATATAGACAGCATATTATATAGACAATGATGTGATATTGAAGAATCTCGAGGGCATTTTAGAACTGATGCCTAATTTTTAAAAGAACAGCAAAATTTAATTTAATTGTTAACCTTGTTTTCGCATAAATATGACGTCATTTGTTTTTCTTAATTATTGATTTTCGTCTCTCTCTGACTCTCTCCGCTGTTTTTCATAAGACGAAACTGAACCTGAGAAGAAAAAAAACCAGAGAGCGAGAGAGATTGAGAGAGATTGAGAGAGATTGAGAGAGAGAGCATTAGCTAGAGAGCTCGTCTCTGAAGAAACACGACCCCATATTCAACAATGGCTCTGAAGCTTAACCATTTGGCATCTCAGCCCTACAAATTCCCTTCCTCGGCTCGTCCGCCGAATTCTACTTTCAGATCTCCCAAGTTCCTCTGCCTCGCTTCATCCTCTCCGTCTCTCAGCTCCGGCGCCAAGTCAGTCTCTCTCCATCCTCGTCTTCTTTTGCTACTAATATCTACTTTTTGATTTTCTGCCAAGTAGAAGAGATTCGGTTCCTTGTTTCACTGTGTTCTGGGTTTTTTCTTGTTTGTGGATTTTGGATCTTGCTTTTTTCGATTTAGTTTAGTGTTCTTTACTTACATTTGCCTAATCTCGAGTGCGGTTTCAATGGATGTGCTTTAATCTGAGCCTAGTGATGGGAAGATGGGGCCATCTTCTGATATTCTCTGTCTCAGGCGATTCATTAATGCTCTTTTAGGTTGTACTCTTGAATCTGATTTCTTTATTGATCCCTTGTTCAAACGACACATCATAACATACTAGATTCATTCACTTTGCTCTCAGGTTGCTCATCTTTGCCTTTATTTTCGATTATTTTAGATTCCAATTCGATTAGAGTAATCAAACCTCTGATTGGGTGGTCTCAGTTAAGGTTAACACTTTTTGCTATGATCTTTAGATTGCTTAAGAGACATTGAACAAATTGACTGCATCTAGCTTCTTAGTCAAATCCTGAACTTCTCTGATTATTCTTCTTCCTGGGGCATTTCGGATCTTAACTGCAAGAAAATCAACAGGAAAAAACGAAGATTCCCAATGAGAAGGCCCAAAAGATGTTCTTCAGGGCATCTCCAATTCTGCTTCCAGAAGAATGAAGAAATGTAAATCTCCAACATTTTTAGTGACAAGTACATAACAATTGCCCTGAAGAACATCTTTTGGGCCTTCTCATTGGGAATCTTCGTTTTTTCCTGTTGATTTTTTTTGCAGTTAAGATCCGAAAGTTAATGCATTGGGATAAAGATGAGCTTTACTCAGGCTAATTGTTTTCGACCATCTTACTATCCTGCAAGGATAACTCGACCGAATTGTGTCTCCAGAGTACCTACTAGGTCGTCATTACGCTTTAATTATTGCCCTCGTGCGTCATTTACGCTCCGAGCAAATGCGTCAATGTCTACTCAGTTTTCGCCTCTGTTAAATCACCGGCGTCGTGCACCTACTGGGAAATTGAAGCAAAGTTCTGCTGTGTGCTTATTTGGTGGGAAGGATAAGTCTAATGGTAGTGACGAGGTCAGATGCTTTTCCTCATTTTAAGTTCTTCTGATAATAAGTTGAATTTTTTTTTGAATTTCGTTCCCAATGATTGTTGTAATGACTTTTGTCATCAGATATCACCATGGAAAGCGATAGAGAAAGCTATGGGGAAGAAATCTGTTGAAGATATGTTGCGTGAGCAGATACAAAAGAAAGACTTTTATGATACAGACAGTGGTGGCAACATTCCTCCACGTGGAGGAGGAGGTGGTGGAGGCAGTGGTGGAAACGGTGAAGAGCGTTCTGAAGGCTCAGGAGGAGAAGATGGTGGTCTTGCTGGGATTGCAGATGAAACCCTGCAAGTGGTTTTAGCAACCTTAGGCTTCATTATGTTGGTAAAGACACAACTTTCAAAAGATTTGAAACTTTATCGTATCTTGCTCTGATTGAATGTTATTTTTTTTTTCTGCAGTACACCTACATCATTACTGGGGAGGAATTGGTCAAGCTTGCAAGGGATTACATTAGGTTTCTGATGGGAAGACCTAAGACTGTTCGATTGACCCGGGCCTTGGATGGTTGGAATGGATTCATGCAGAAGATGTCGAGGCAAAGAGCGTACGATGAGTACTGGCTAGAAAAGGCGATCATCAACACGCCAACCTGGTATGACAGCCCCGACAAGTACAAACGTGTCCTCAGGGCTTATGTGGACTCAAACTCTGATGAACAGTTCGATTAAATCCCGTGGCAGCTTCACCTTTGTTAGGAACTGGATGAGATTCACAATAACAATTGAGGTTTTTCTTAGGTTCAGCTTCTGCTTTGAAATCAAGAATCAAATCTTGAATTTAGACAATCTTTGCGCTTAGTTTATACATGATCATTATTCTCGAGATGGAAATTAAATAAAATGTAAGCCAAAATCTATCATGACATAAATCAAAATCTCTGAGATCTCTTCAATATCTTTCAAAATTCAATTTCTACGCAACAATTGCAAATCAATGTGAACACAGAAGGAGAAATCAAAGTTTCTTGGGTTTAGTGGTTGAAGTGCCTTCTTTCTTCTCTGCCTCTGTGGATTTCTTCCGGTCTTTCCTCTCCCTCTTCTTCAAAGCAGTCATGTGGGCCTTAAGAATGGTAGCATATGATGCTTGAAATCTCTGGTGATCCTTAGCTCCAACCTTAAACAACAAAGCATTGCAACAAGTCAGCTTCAGTGTAAACTTAAAGATCATAGACCAGTATTCACATTCTTATCCCCAGTATAGACTCATAAGGGCTTGAGGGATGTTTTCAACAGAGATTGGTGTTTCATTTACCGGCCCGCCTCCCCAAATGCTAGACGCCAATTATAATGGTTTAACGAAGAATGAGTAGAGAGCTAAGAAGGAACGCTATCTGGTATTATCATCCATTCTTCAGACAGAGTAAGATTGAGACGATCTTTTGAGTAATGGATATGATGGTGTACTGATGCATAGTTAAACGTTTGGAAACAAACATGGTTCTAGAATGCAATCTTGAGATCATGTGTTGAACATACCGATGTAGAAATCGTTTTCTTTGCATCAGTTGCTCAAATAAGGCATCTGTATTCCATGGATTCACCAGATGAGCTCAGTTTCCTCTTCTGCAGCTTAGACTTCAAAGATGCTGACACAAGTAATATAAAATCATATAAGATATCTTCGAAAAGATAACTCAACTATAACCAGATAACAAAAGTGGACGAAGGTCCAGATGAGATTGTCAAGTAAACAGCCAAACTTACATCTTTTCAAAGTAACCCACACAGAACCCTTCTCTTTGCTTTTCTCGAACATGCTCGTGAGTTCATTGAGGAATGGGTCCAACTGTAATAGAACCTGAAAAACAAACAAGATGATATCAAAAAGAGCATGATCAGCCAAAACCAAAGCAAACGCATGTGGGAACATTAGGTTTTTCCTCCATTAATCATTGAAAACTATACTCTAGCGTCAATCCTGAATCAAATCCCAACAAACACCAAACGAAGAATAAAAAAATCCCACAATAATCTTAACACCATTAGCTAAAACCGCAGAACACCGTTGTTTACCATTAATCATCTTCTGTAAAATATCATATAGCTACTACAATAATCCTGGGATGGATCAAGAATTACCATTGTTAAACCTCAGATGGATACTTTTTGCAGATCCTTAATCACTGAAAAAGACTTCTTCTCTCTCGGATGGCTGTGCAAAAAAAAAACATAACCACAATGCAAACAAAGGGAAAGGTGAGATCTGATGGAATTAACTTTGCCCATATCAATCGAATTCGCAACTTGATAATAAGCACAATTGAAACAATTGCTCGTAACCACTCGGATTCTGATCGATTCGACGCTAGGAAAACGATTAAATTCCGATTAAAACAACCCTAGATCATCACAGATTCTGAACAAATCTACACGAAAATCAACAACAGAAGCGCATGATAGAATAGGATTCAATTTGTAATAACTTAGAACGGAAAATCGGATTGAGCCAGAACAATAACCATGTTTGATGAGCTCAAAACCCACGAGATTTAAGAATCATAATTATTATATAAAAAAAAAATCAACTGACCAGAGATGATGATTCTTTTGATGATTGGTTTTTGTCCGCAGTTCATAAACAGAAGGGATATTGTTCCCTTGGATGTTAACGATGATACTGATTCATCAGATGAAGATGATGTGCAACCAGTTTTTGATTTAAAGGTTTGTTTATTGGTTTATGTTTCCTTTGTAAACTCTTATGTCCGATTCCCTACAATGCTTCACTTTCAATTTTGGTTGCTTTGGCTTATAGGGTGTGGATGATGAAGATGAGGATACAGAAGACGAAGAGGAATCCGAAAATGGACTTACTGCGAAAAGTAAGGATGCCTTTTTATTCTATTCTTATTCAATGTAGTTGTTGTCGCATCTAAAACAGAATGCCTAAAATTACTCATTTGCTGAGTGTCCTAATCATTTTGTCATTGGTGCCTTAATAATTGTGCAGTGATAAGGCAAAAGAAATATCTTCAGGCTAAGTTTGGTGATGTTGATGATGAAATGGCTGATGATGATAAGGATAAAGATGATGAAGACAAAAGGATCACATGGGGTGGATGACAGGGACAATCTGCAACTCTGCTTATTATTCGCCTCAATTCCTTTTTGTTAAAAAGCTAGATACCTTTTTGTATATTTTATGTTCTCTCTGAAACAAACTTCACATACGTTGTTAATTTGGTTTGATGTGATTTTGAAGCTCCAATCAAGTGATGATGATGATGACCTTAAAGCGGGAGAAGATGAGGTGAAAAGAATACGGGCAGCACAAGCAGGATCCATTACTGCAGCTGATGCTGGGTTAGAAGATGATAGTGAAGAAATGAGTGACAGAGAATTAACTATGGAGGTGGGTAATGCGTGTTACGATGAACCATCGTGTCGTTGGACTCTATCCTGTTGCTTAGATAATTGACGCATCATTCTGGTTATATTTGGCAGGAAATTTCTGTAAGGCAAGCAGGCTACAAAATCCATCACAGATAAGAAAGAGAAGGATGACAAGGAAACACATGTTGAAGAGATCAAGAAAGACAAACTCTTTGTCAAAAGAAGAGCAAATGGATGTAGTATATAGGTAAAGTTGATGGCTTCTGCTCTAAACTTTTCATTTGTTTAATATATCTGTATTACATATATGTACAATAATATTCACGTGATTATGTCTTTCCTGCAGCTCTGCTCCGGAAATAGTTGGTCTTTTATCTGAGTTGAATGATGCAGTCGAAGAGCTTGAGAGTAAGATAAATTCTGTTATGAGTAAGGTAAAACCTCTTTACTGTTCCACGATTTTTGTTTAGATTTCTATATTGCCACTTTATATTACTGCACTATATTACTGCACTTCGAAAGAAGTCACTGCGGCTCCTCCAGAAACTTTATGCAATTATGTCTCCTTGCAGTTAAAGGAAGGAGGAATTCCCTTGCATGGTGGAACAAGGTACTTGGAGGTTAAGCAGCCTCGGCTACTGGCCTATTGCCAATCTATAACATTTTATTTTCTACTCAAGTCTGAAGGGCAGCCCATCCGTGATCATCCGGTCCTTGCCCGTCTTGTAGACATCAAAGCTTTATTAGATAAGGTTCTGTGGTACCCTTTTAAGTTTTTTTTATCTCCAGCAATGCTATTTACATGTTGAATGACTATACAAGCTATGTTTGTTAATTTATCATAGCAGCTTAATTAATGTATTCCTCTGTATATAATTAGATCAAAGAACTTGATGGAGAGTTTCCCCCTATAATAATTATGAGAGTGTTGAATAACATGTATAATTATGAGAGTGTTGACTAAGTTGTATAATTACGAGAGTGTTGAATAAGTTGTGTAATAATGAGTATGTAGAATAAGTTATAAAATATCTTATGGAATGATTCGAGGAGTCTCTAGCGAAAAGTATTGCTAATGGAACAGTGCAAAAGGTGGTCAAAGAAGATGCGCTCTCTTCACCTGTTTCTTCCGTAGATAAAATCACACAAGACACAGTCGAGGTAGAAGTTGGATCTTACTCGCTCACTTGAGTTAATCTCTTATGTTTGACACTTTCTTTGTATCCACTTGCTGATCTCCGTTTATTCAGCCCGGTGAAAATCGACAAATTGAGAGAAGACAAGAAGAAAAAAGGAGAGAAACGCAAGCACCAGGTGAAAACAGATCTAAGCATTTCCTGATTTTTCTATTGAACTCACCCAAGCTCTTGCTTACTGGCACATTTCCCTATGTTTTGTTATCACCGTTGCTGTTTTGTTTAACTTGAAAAAATCTGCTTTCTTTGTAGCAGAATGATCAAGTTGATGTGCAAAGTGAAGAAATGTTGAAACTTCGAGCTGCTCTAGAGGGAAAGCTAAGAAGCAATGGAGTTTTTGGTTCTACTGCGTCGAAGTCTGATAAAGCTCAAAAACGTCAGAAATTAGCTAATAGGTAATATATATCTTCTGTTTTTTTTTTCTCCTTTACTATGATGATCTATGTTGTCCCTTTCTGAATATTGTGATGTACTAATAACCAGTGGGTTAGCCGCGTTTCGCTCGGTATTTTATATTATTATTTTTATGTAATTAAAAAGAATTACGGTAATAATAAAATTAATATTTCGCCACAATTTTTTTTTGTAATAATTTAGTATATCTAAGCATACTCTTTTTTTTTAGATTAGACACACCATAAAAATTACTCAACCTCGTTAGAGTTATTGGCGTCAAGTCATATCCACCAAAACATCTTACAATTGGACAACTAATGCTCATAGCTAAGCGCGATTCAAACCAATTACCAAATCTAGTCTACATATCTAGATCAATTCAATCCTTTGAACCCAACATTTCACATGATAGAAAAGGAGAATAGCGTTCTAAGAGTTCAAAACCCACGTTAGAGAATAATTGATACATATACTTCATTTTTCTCAAATATAGGTTGAATGTTCATTCATCAGACATTAATCTCATTTCAAAAACATATAACATGTTTTCAAGTTGCACTCATAATCTCTCTATCTCCCCCTCTCTCACACTCACCAACGCGGCAAATTGAACCACAAAACATATTTTTCCCTGATTTAAATCTAACATTCACTATCTTTTCCCCATTTTCCCTTTTTTGCGAGTTTCGATGTCGCCATTCTGACTTGGGCATTGGAGAATTTGGCGAAAATTTTAATCATTTGTCCTCTTAGTGATTGGCTTGAAAATATTATCATTTTGGGATATGACAGTTTGCCTATCATAACATGCATTTTTGCATACCCATCAAAGAATCAGAGTTGCCATTCGATCTTCTGGAAACTCCTAGAGTATTCCTTTGTTGGATAAATCCTCATCCCCATGCCTGAACACTAATTTCTAACCATCAAAATGATTTGTTTTATTTATCCCATATAACTCTTGTTTTATTTATCCCCTATAACTCAAATCAATTGACATATCTCGAAAGTTTGTCCAAAACAACGATTAATTAATACTTTTTGTTTTTTCCTAATTATAAATGTTTTAAGCAATTGATTTTAATTTTTTTATACATTTTATTTGGAACTAATCCTTATTGATTGTTTCAAATTATATATTTCACAACTTTTAGATTTTATTTAGAAAAAAGTTTTATCCATAATTTATAACCACTAAACTTTATAGTTTTTCTTATACTATATACATAAATAAATTGATAAAACTAAAATTATTAAATTAGAGTTTCTTTAGATCAATAATATATAATCTATCTTTTATTCAATCAATGTCTTTTCAAAATTTAGAAAAATTATTATATTAATGGATGATAATTATTATGAGAATTTAAGTATAATAACACAAAACATAACAAATTAAATAAATAACTTCAAATTAATAAATGAGTTGATGATGTGTCACAATTTTAAGATATGAGTTGATGATGTGGCATCACGAGAAGAGAGATTATTTAACTTTATATAACCGGGTGTAACCAGGAAGCTAGAGACATTCGATGATTATGTGGATGATGCAGACAATAGCACACCTGATGTACCAGCTGATAAGCTCACCAAGCTTGTGTCCACCAAACGGAAGCCCAAGGTAACATGTAGCAGATGTGAAACTTAGACTTGTCTTTGTCACTTCTTACGCCCATTCTTTTGTTAAGTCTTTTCACCTCATGTTTTTGAAGACTGTTTCTGGAGATGATGATTTACCGCAAAGAGATGATATTGGAGAACGGAGTAGAAAGTTTGAGCTCAAATTTTTGGCTGGAGCTGGTGTGAATTCAGAGGAAGATGGTAGGAATGAAAGTGGGGCATTTGCATCAGATGACGATGATGATATTGACATGGTTGATAATGATGACGGATCAGAAGGCTCAGAAGATGAATTTTATAAACAAATGAAACAGAAACAACAAGCTAAACGAGCCGCCAAAGCAGAGATCTATTCAAGGTTCTTATCCACTACATTAACCATTCATTTTTGAAGACCGTCACTTGTGATAATATAACATGTGTTTATCTCATAGGCACGATTTGTGTTGTTTCAGGAAACCATCATCGACTATGTCATTACCAGAAAGTGTTGATGGAAAACGACTGATTTCAAATGAGGTTAAAATGTTTTCAAAACACACAACACCATCTTCTGTTTCTCTAACCATGCAACCACCATCTCTAAACTTTCCTCTTCTTGTTTTTTAATCTTCACTTAAACGCAGATTTATTCGAACAGAGGATTGACTCGACATCGCAACAAGGACCTAAAAAACCCGAGAAAGAAGTACCGGGTAAACAATCTTGGATAGCCAGTTTCTGCATTGTTCATTTCCTTTTTTAGCTTGTTTCTTGGCCTTAACTCTGATGTTTTGGGACCTTGATTTTGTTTGCAGGAAAAGCACAGGCAGAAAGTCAACAGACGCAAAGGACAAGTCAGAGACATCAGGAAACCTCTGGGTTCATCATATGGAGGAGAAGGTTCCGGTATCAATCCCAACATAAGCCGGAGCATACGAATCAAGAACTAGCCTCCTTTTCCTATGTCACCATTTTCTTTATTTCCTTGTTTCTTTTCTGTTGTATTATCATCTTTCTTGGAGCACGTCTACTTTTGCATTTCACTCTTCTTCAATACTTGAGCAAATCATTGCTTTGCAATTTTCGTGTTTTTGATTCGATTTGATAACCATTTAAACGTTAGGTTTTTGATTCCTTTTTTTCTTTTCTTTTCTAATAGTCTTTTTCTAATTACATTATATAACAGAATAAGAAAAGTTTGATGTAAATTTTAAGATATTACGGTTTTAGATGTTTTAAAAGAGATTCTAAGATACTACGACCTGTGATGTTAGATAACAATAATAATATATAAACTTTTGTAAAATCTAGCAAAATAAGTGATATATCTTTTTGACATAGGACAGTACTATATATAGAATAAATGTACAATACTAGACATAAGTACTTCTTATCTCAGGATCATAAAATTAATAAATATTAGTTTAAAACATCTATAGCTATTAGCATAAAATATCAAAGTCATAAATTTTTTTATTTTTTTTAGATATTTAAATATATGTTCTGTAAAATTTACCAAAAAATAAAATTTCACTAAAGTTATCTGTTTTTACTAATATTTTTGGGATATTAGAAATTTTAAATTTTACGGAAAGGTTTAAACTAAAACAAACTAACAAATATGATTTGGTAAAATCTGTTTGCACACACTTAATTTATATCTCCGAGAATAGGACATGTGTTGTTCAAAAATAATGATAGTTACTTTTGTAAAGTTTGTAAAAATGAGTATTATAAGTTTACAAAAGGTAATTTTAACTTTCAACTTTATATAATAAGATTTAAATCTCTTTCTTTTTGAAACCATCTCTCTTCATATATATAAGAGATAGGTTAAATCTAGTGTATATAGCAAAGCAAAGCAAAGCTATAGAAGAGTTTTCAGACGTCAACCAAACATGCATAAAGCACAAATATATTGCTGTTTCATCATTTTCTTATATCTTTCGTCGGGTAATCTAATCACAACTAATCATCAGACTTAATATAATTGACCGATCAAAATTACCTATATATATATATATATATATCGATTGCACTGATCATTTGACAGTTGTATTGTGTGGTTTTTCAAGTTTCATAACAATTTCAGATTTATTTTTATGTTACAGAAGAAAATTTCATGAGAGTCAACGCACAGGTACATGTTTAAGATTACTCATAAGTGAAAACTAATTCTGAAATGTAAAGAAAAACCAATCTCATATATTTTTATGCTATTTGAATTTACTCTTTGATTCATGCAGAGTCACGGAGATTGGTGTGTGGCGAACCCTGTTACGGATAACGAAAAACTTTTAAAAAACATAGATTTCGCATGTTCTAAAATCGATTGTCGAATTATAATGGAAGGAGGTCCATGTTTTTGTCCTAATAATCCCCTTAATCACGCTTCTGTCGCCATGAATCTTTATTACCAAGCTCAAGGAAGACACTTTTGGAATTGCAATTTCGAAGGCTCTGGTCTCATTACCGTAATTGATCCTAGTGAGTTTCAAATTTTTCCTTTTTGTCTCTTTAAACAATTATTATGTAATTTTTCTTCTGTCACTCTCGGATCTATATATAGTTTATTATTTTTCTCCTATTTTCAGGCTACGGGAATTGCAAATATCAATTTCGTAAATAAAGTATACAAAGCTTCGTCTCCGCGAAAATAAAAGACAGAGAACTCTAATTCTGGAACTTCATGTTTAAAGTTTGAATGTTTGATTTATCATCTGATCTAAATTTGAGTTTTATATCATTGTCAGAACAATAAATAAAAAATTTCATTTACCAAAATTATTACGTTTCATCATGGATTTTCAATTTAAAAATTAATTGACAATTAATAAATTGATACATGCGACTTATATATTATTTAACATATCTCTATATATTCTTTACTTAATTAATTTAACTAACATATTTATGGGCTTAACAATAATTATAAATGAGCCCCCCACGATTTTAGGGATCCTTTATATAAATTGATGATTTATGAAAACAAAAATTTAAGTTTGTCAATAAATTCTAATATTTTAGAAAAATATTACTCTAACAGATATTTGATTGAACGGATAATATTAGTCTAATAATTGGTTTTATCACACTTTTCATTTTAGCATCAGTTCTTGACAAATGATATAATTATTTGTATTATTACATCAATTAAAATAATTGATATAAATATTTGAAATCAATTGTCATAAATGACATAAATATTAACATCATTTATTTTGATTGAGACAAATGTTAACATCATTTATTACAAACGATACAAATTAACATCAATTACTATAAATGATGAAAGTAGTTACATCAATACTTAAAAGTGATGCAAAACATTATAATCACACTTTCAGAATTAATTTTTTAAATGATGCAAATTCGGTTGTATAAATTAAAAAATGATATAAACAAATATAATAAATGATACAACAGATTTTTTATTTGTTGTAGTTACATATACATATTAGTAATGATATAGGTAGGGTTAGTTAGGTCTTAATGCGGTAAAATTAATTATTAAATATCACACACGAGCAAATGTGGCAGCATATGAAGACGAGTTATAGTGGGAAGGAATGTGGGGAGAAGAGTCTTGTCACTGAGTTGAAATATTTTAATATTCTGTCCAAAGGATTATTATGCGTTTTTATTTTTTTTAACGCTAATTAGTAAACCATTTTAGAAGTCCTTAATATATATAATCTGTCCGCGGAGATTGACATAAATGTTTCATATATCTCCTCTCTAGGTCAACCAGGCTTTGAAGTTACAGTAAAAATACTGTTTTCACATCAAAGATATCGGAGCCTAGTTGACCAAAAAAAAAAAAAAAAGATATCGGAGCCTAAACAAAACTTAGAGAGAGAGTATTAATGGGAACAGTTGCAGTATCATTTTTCTTTTTGGTAACATGTTCTAGTTTGTTAGTAAGCTCCACAAAATTTGAAAAAAAATAGCAGCAAATAAATGGTCACGGATTGTAAAATATTACTAAATTCTATTATTCTACATATGAAGCGTATTAAAAAGATTGATTTTTCCCTCAACCTCTCCTAGAGGATCAGTGGTTGGTCGATGTCACGTGAACTAGCGCATGTAAATACCGAACTGCACTAGTGAATATGGAGGCAAGAAAGTGATAATCACGCGCGAGATGAAAGCGTCTGTGATTATGACAGAACAGATGCAGGAGGATCAACGTCATCAACATGAAAAGAGATAGGAGCAGACGCTGAAGTCGAAGTCGAAGGCTCATCAACTACCGCTGGGACCTTGATAGAAAATGGAAAAATGTCTTCATTAAACACGATATTTCGAGTAACAAAATATTCCTTTGTATCGAGGTCAAACACTCGCCAACCCTTTTGATTATAGAGATAGCCGAGAAACACGCAACGAGAAGCACGCTCATCAAACTTTTTCCGAACCGTTGTGCCTTTATGTGCGTAACAGAGACAACCAAAAATGCGAAGATGATCGAACAAAGGAGGCTGTTTGAATAAAACTTCATATGGCGTTTTACCCAATAAAACTGATGATGGTGTACGATTTATCAGATAACATGCCGTGAGAACACAATCTCCCCAAAACTCCAACGGCAAATCTGCTTGAAATCGAAGGGATCTCGCAACATCTAAAATATGACGATGTTTACGTTCAGCTCTACCGTTCTGTTGTGGTGTGCCGACGCAAGAGGTTTGATGGATAATACCTTGAGACGCAAACCACGATTTCAGAACCATAAACTCATATCCGTTGTCACTACGAATCGTACGAACATTGGTTTGAAACTGCCGAGCCACCATAGCACAAAAATTGCGTAACAAGTCTTGAACCTCACTTTTAGCTCGCATCAAACTCACCCAAACAGAACGAGAGTGGTCATCAACAATAGTCAGAAAGTAAGAGGCACCACATGAGGACGGAGTACTATATGGCCCCAAACGTCACAATGAATGAGATGGAAAATATCATCAGCTTTATTATTGCTATCAGAAAAACCAAATGTGGTTGTTTGGCCCGGATACAAACATCACAAGGCAAAGAAAACTGATCTTTAGATCGTCCAACATCAATAAAACTCGATAAATGAGAGAATGCAGATAACGAGGGATGCCCCAACCGACGATGCCAGAGTTCACCACTTCCGAGACTGCCCACAGCATTCAATTGACACGCCATAGATCCACGAAAATAGTAAACTCCATCAAACTCTTCACCGGCTCCAATCAACATCCTCGAAGATCGGTCCTGCACGTAACAAAATTTGTCCGTAAAAACTGCAATACACGTCTTTTCTTTAAGAAAACGAGCCACTGAAAGCAACGTGTTTGTTAAGGATGGAACAAACAAAACAAACGACAAGATAACTGAACCACCAAGAGACATCTTTCCACGCTTAGTGGCCAGAGTAGCTGTTCCATTTGGCAAACCAATCGGAGACGGAGGAATATCAATAACATCAAATAACAACTCAAGACAACCAGTGAGATGATGAGATGCACCAGTGTCTATAACCATACCAGAAAGACGCGACGGAACATGATTTGTGGGCTGTAAAATCTGGACAAGTTGATTCCACTGCGTATCAGAGAGAGGAAGACCCTCACGATCTAGTGACGTGATCGAAGAAGCACTCTGTCCCGGAGCGGAAATAGTGTTCATAACTTGAGCATTGTGTGCACGCCCAAAAGAAGCAGGTGAGCTCCGTCCACGAGAAGCACCAACCTGAGAACCACCACGAGATCTTCCACGACCACGACATGCATCAGAATTCTTCGGGAAACCATGTAATTGATAACACCGGCTGATCTCATGCTTGCCGCAGTGTGTGCACGTGAAGAGCGGACGGTTACGTGAAGAAGACGACACCATCTGAGCAGAGAAACTAACAGCATCAGTTCGCAATTCAGCAACACGAGCAATACTGTGATGCTTCTCTTCCTGTAACATCAAAGAATAAGCAGACGCAAGCGAAGGAGAAGGCGTCATCGCGAGAATATTCGATCGCGTAGCACCAAAATGAACTCCATCCAAACCCATCAAAAACTATGATTTCCGCTCCTTATCACGTCTAGCAATATGTTCTTTTTGTTGAGCACAGCGAGTGTTGGCGCAACAACAGGGAGGAAGAGGATCATAATCCTCAAGGTCATCCCACATACGTTTCAATTTGCCGTAATAGGCTTGAATAGAGAGACCCTCTTGCTGACACGAATTAATAGACGACTGCAACTCATAAATATGAGCATCATTACCAACAGAAAATTGCTCCTTCAAACTCTACCAAAGATCATATGCCGTGTCGGAGCATGACACAGAACAACGAAGCTCGGGATCAATAGTGTTAAGAATCCATGCCACCATCATTGAATTTATGATTTCCCAGAGTTTGCATTCATCTGTACCAGCTGATGGCTTAGGAAGGAGACCATCAATAAAATTGAGTTTGTTTTTGGCTTTGAGAGAGTTTCGCAGAACCTTAGCCCAACGTTCGTAATTGGTTCATGTGAGCTGTACCGTAGAGATGATGTTACCAGGATCAGCACCGGGTGGAAGATAGTAATCAGACAAAATTCCGATGTCTTTGACATTAGCGGCGGTCACACCAGTACGAGTGTCACCCATCGTAACACAGAAAATAAAAAGGAGAATACCACGAGAAACTGAGCAAAACCGGGCTCTAGATCGTGAAAGAGAAAGAGAAACTCGGGCAAAGGGAACGAGATCTCGAATGGCAATGAAAGAGAAGAAAAAAAATTGAAGGTTGCCGTCAAAGCTTTGAAAAAATAGGGTTTAGGCTCTTGATACCACTTAGCGGAAAACGTTGTGTATTGATATTGACAATATACACATATATATATATTAGTACGTATTGGGCCTATACAATATAGTTAACCTCTCAACAGATTATCATGAGACAAACAAAAAGAATCAACCTCGTCTATGATAATTTCTTCAGATTCTGTTCTCATTTCGATACCAAACAAAAAAACTCACATTTTTTTGTTTGTTGCAAAATGTCAAAAGCGACAGTTCCACTGTCGTAATTATGATTTGTTATATACTCCTGATAAACAAATCAGAATCTCTCCACTAAACCTAATGTTTTGCTGTCCAAATATTTTAAAATTTTAAAACTATATACTTTTCTTTGAACATATATACTTAAGAAATGATAATTATGGCATAGTTCTTCTTTGAGACCTGCTTTTGCATTTCTTTTTTCTTGATGATATTATGAACTTTTATGATTGATTAAGGATGCAATTATGACGTCTTTGTTTTTTTAAAGTTTCAGAAAATATATCCATGTCGTTATATTTAGCTGGTAATCACAGTTGTAAATACAAATGGTGTTTTATTTTTATACATAATTTTTGACATTTTTTCTATGATTGATATTGATAAGGCATGTATTACATTATAGAAGATAAACGATAGATGAACTACGAAAGAGTACACAATGATCTTTCCAGTTACAACTTGATGTTGACGAAATTTTTCGATGACACATGGTTTATGCCATCACGACTTTGACTCAAGTTTTAAGTCTTGCAAATGACCACCAAAAAGAATTCTCTTATAACACTTTTTGAAGACGGACTGCTAATATTTTTGACGATAATTCGGCATGAATGACAAACATGTCTATCACCGTGTATATATTGTATATCACCGTACATACACCGTATTTATCGTTTATATTTCCCATTTATGGTTTAGATTTCTATATATAGTTATATATTTTGTATGGTTGTCATACTTTACGTTTTTCAATTTGAGTTCGCTATCACTAATTTAGGGTTTAAATTTTTATAGTTAAATGTTTTGTATGATTATCATATTTTACTTTTTTCAATTTGGGTTTCCTATTACCCATTTATGGTTTAGATTTCTATAATTATTTGTTTTCATGGTTGTCAATATTTTTTTTTTTTAATATTTTGGATACATGAATGTAGTGTACATTCATATATAGTGTACATGAATGTAGTACACCATGTATTTTAAAAATGTCGGTTTTCAAAAATCCAAATTTCAATATGTTCAAAAAAAAAATCTATGTTTTTTAAATATATATATCATTATATAATTTATTTTTTAAAATGAGATATATGAATCATAGATTTGAAGGAAGAAACAAAAATTAAAAAACCACACTTTTCTCTCTCCTATTTTAAATTTAAAAAAATATATTTTTCTCTCTATTTCTATCTTTCTTACGATTTTCTCTCTCATACTTTTCACACTAATAAGAGCATTTTTTGTCATTTCGAAAATGTCATTATTTAAAACTACTCAACTCCTTGCTACCCATTTAAAACACACACATTTTCCAAATTATAAACTTGTACATACCATTTTTCCTAATTCACCATTTTTCCTAATTCACCCAAATTTAAAAGATTATGTGGGCCACTATCAACAATTTAAAAAATGTAAAGTTATGTTCTCTTTTTTTTGTTCATACTTATGTTAACTATATATTGTTAATTATATTTTTTGTTATATATATATATATGTAATAATTTATGACTAATTATTTTATTTATGTAAT
>PKMM01011667.1:404511-435099 GCA_002933915.1 Eutrema heterophyllum | reverse complement strand
TTTTTTATTTCCTTTTCCAATTAATCTTATTTAAAATAATTTATAAACTTTAGATATATTCCTTTTTAATTGATGATTATAAGAAAACTAATCTTATAGCATATATATTCCATCTTATATATAAACTAGTCGGATTTCCTTTATATGTGATATATGACTTTTTCAAATTTGTTTAAAAATTCATAGTAAATAATGAACTCATTGAACAAATTTACAATAAAAAAAAATGTTATGGAAAACTCATTACATAATAGTTATCACAAAAAATGGTGCACCTTTTTCTCTCTCCAAAAAAATTAGAGAAATTGCATTAGATGGTTATAAAACAGATCGAAATTAGTAATATAACCATATCCTATTCATTGCACTATTTCAAAAAATTTAATACCAAAACGTCCCTACTACTATAGGCTCGCTAGGTAGATAGCAAGAGATTCTTCTCTATGTCCTCTCTCTTAAATGGCAAGATGGCAACTCTCAGGAAGAGAGAAAATAATAATATCACTCGAATTCCACAGTTTCTCTCTCTCGATTCATGTTGATTTAGCCCTTATTTGACTTCATCGTCTTCTTCTGCTTACGCACCGCCGTTAGACGCCGCCTCGGCATAATACCAAACATCGTGGTGTTTGTCGTCTTCGAAGGCTCGTTTCTCTCCGTTATTTGGTACAAAGTTTATGCTCTCTCTCGTCTTCGAAGGCTTGATTTTACGCCGATCCAGTCACCTCGGCCCTCGCCGCCGCTGAGCGAAGTTCTCTTGCCGACTGTCTTCTTCATTTGCTCGTTAGGTTTCTCATCAAGCATCCCTCTGCTGCTACTTCTGGTGCTTCTTCTTCAAGGTCCAATAGATACCCAGAGATCTCAACTAGTGATGCTCTTCAAAGACAGCTTCAACAGCTTTTTCGTCTGAATAATTCTGGTCTTGATCAAGCTTTCATCAAGGCAAGATACTATGATTTATGTTAGTCGGATAATAACATATGTGCACGAGTAATTATGATGGTAGGTACTCTAATATTTAACATATCCGGATAACAAAATATGTACACGGGTATGGGTTATATTAAAAAGAAAGTTAGATATACATCTACATGTTTATATGATACAATAAAGATGTTAGCAAGTTATACAAATATATAACCTTGTTAAATATAAAGTTAGCGATACTTTTAAATGATCATCTACATTTTGGAAAGTTAACCGATAACAACTATGTTACCGTGCTAAGCAAATCATTATCGGTAAACCTACATATTTACATGATACAATAACTGTTAACATGTTATTGTATCATGTAACTTGTTACATCAATGTATATGTTACCGCGCTAAGCAAAACCTTATCGATAAACCTAGACATTCACATGATTCAATAACTGTTAACATCTATACAGATTATATAGCTCATTTGTCGATGCAATCTTTTGCATATCCGAGCATTTAATGCTCCTTTGAGCGGGAACACAAATGTGTGGACTACAATCGCTCCCTCTTAATTTGCCAAGATATTATCTTACCCTATGAAAACCTAAGCCACCCTAACATCATCATTGCTTGCCCTATTACGCTAAAATGCAGCCGACATGGCGATAGATATTGAGGCTATTTTGGTAATTGATGATGTCCATCAAAACAGTATGTATACTTTCACGCAGCGGTTTGGTTACTTTACCAATTTCATATCCAATTTTGGTTTATTACCTAGTTGACTCAAAAAATTATCTCCATCTTCTCTCTAAAAAGTTCAGATCCGTGAAATCAGGTGGTCTTGATCCTCGTCGATCTGCTGAAACCATGGTCGGCTTACGGTTTTGCAGGTTCGGTGGTGGTGGAGGTGTATCGTCATATGGGGGATCGAGACCAAACTCCATTCCTAGATTCTTCACGATAGAAATCACACGGTTCGACACCCCAACCATGAGCTTTTTTCTCTTTGGCATTGTCGTGGGTGCTCATGTCTTCGATCTTACGCCGTTTTGAAACGAAAGCCTTGGGGTTGGCAATTTGTTCTTTCTTTGGTTTTATGTTTGTTTTTTTTTAAGATGGTGATTTTTTCTGCTACCGTTGTNGATCTGCTGAAACCATGGTCGGCTTACGGTTTTGCAGGTTCGGTGGTGGTGGAGGTGTATCGTCATATGGGGGATCGAGACCAAACTCCATTCCTAGATTCTTCACGATAGAAATCACACGGTTCGACACCCCAACCATGAGCTTTTTTCTCTTTGGCATTGTCGTGGGTGCTCATGTCTTCGATCTTACGCTGTTTTGAAACGAAAGCCTTGGGGTTGGCAATTTGTTCTTTCTTTGGTTTTATGTTTGTTTTTTTTTAAGATGGTGATTTTTTCTGCTACCGTTGTTCCCAACTTTTCCATCGTGAGTGTTTGCCGATCAAGAGATCAGAGTTTTGAAGTAGCATCCGAGATCTCCAAGAACCAAAAATTTCAACGAACCCAGAAGTTAGGATTATTTTCCGGTTCTAATCGGTGGTTTGAATGGCTTAGCATAATCAGCTTATTTTGGACTAAGGAGAAATGAGATGAAGACCATGCATGTGTTCAATCTACCGTAAATATATTGTTAGAATTTAGTTGTTTTTTTTTTTTTAACATATTTTTCTATTTAAATGCATGAAATAAAAATTACATGGCTTAACCCATTAGTTTTTAAGCCTATGTGCCAAATGGTCATAAACTTGTAAAATACAAACCGGATATGAAATTATCTAAATAAAAAACAAACCTGTTGAAACCCAAATAAACCCATCTAAAACATATTAAAGAGGAGTAGCAAAAATACACATGGCAGCACCAAATTAAAGTTAGCATTTGACTAATTTTTTAATTGATTTTTTTCCTCCTACTATCTCTATTGCCAAACTCAATTATTAATGACAAATAATTATTTTGCTTATGTGTCGGCACCTCCTTAATTTCGATATTGTGACTCTTTATTGGTTTGTTTTTTATTTCCTTCATATTCTTGCTTCCAAACAGTATTATTGATTTGTTTAGATTGAATAAAAATTTGTATATGCACAAAATTGTATTCAGAAAATGTTGAACTATTAAAAAATATTTACTATAATAACTTTTAATACGTTTAACTATACATAAAATTAGCTATACCTTTTAAATTTAATTGATATGTAGCTATTAATAGAACACATGAACTAATTTATTTTTTTTGAAAAAATAATCACTTATACTATATTTTTCTCTATTATTTAATATAAGTTGAACAATTTTTAAATAATAATATGTTAATACTTTGCAACAAGTTCGACAATTTGATAATATTTTAATATATGGAGATTTCGAATTTTGAATAAAATTTGAAATCCTAATTTTGAATTCATTGACCTATGAAGTTTGCCTCCAAAGAAGATTGCATCCAAGATTTGAGGAACATAAAATATTCGATTTTTAAAATATGCCATCAAGATTGCAATTTGACCCAAATAATATGCCATCAAAAATGTAAAATATTTCAATACAAAATATCATAATCTTAACAAAAATGGAAACTACCATAACAACCTAACAATAATTAAGAATATATTCACAATAAAGTAATTATCTAATTTAAAAATTTCCTATTATTCGTAATAGTCAAATTTTGAATAAATATTTCCTTATATTAATATTTGTGTCTCCCGAAATATCTTCATCATGAAGCAAATTAGATATTGCAATTTTGACCAAATATTTTTTCTATGGAATATTCCTTCAAAAATATATATGTTAACAATAAAATTTAGTATTGAATTTATAGTAATAAATATTTCCTTTTAGATAATTATTCATTGATTCTCAAAGATATTTTCGGCTTAACCTAAAAAAAAAGAGGTTCATCTATTCTCTATATACATGTAGAGAAATTGGCTACGGAAACTTGCTAAAGAGAACGACGCAGAGAATTGATCACCGAGTTCCCGGCCTCTAACCGGTACGTCTCGGGGGAGTATTCTCACTCCCAAAGCTTCACTATCTCAAGGGTAAGGTTACAGAGATTGTGTTACTACAGCTTACAGCAAAGAAAAAAGACTAGTATGAGCTAAAGACACACACGTTCTATCACCAAGGGAAAAACATTCTCTCTCTCTGCCTTATGTTTTATCTCTTCTTCCCATATGTGTATACTTTAAAATTCTCTCAATACTTTCTTGTCTCTTTCTTGTCTGTACTTTTTCCTTCTTACAATACTCCTGCCTCTTGTGTCTTGTGCATTGCACACCCTCTTGTAACACAAAAACAGATTGTATACGTTTGGGCCAGCATGAATTTCCTGTAAACAAAAAACGCCTGGGCCCTAGAAGCCCATCATCATATTTCATTATTTCCTTTGTCAAACTAACCAGCCCAATAACAATCTCCACCTTTTGACAAACCACACCCTCTTGAGAAGTCGAGTCTTGTGACCTAAACTCAGCCTCGCCACCTCTTTCTCTGTGAGCGAAACTTGTAGCCGCCGAAACCAAGCCTCCACCGGCAGGTTTCTCCGATGGGTCATCCATCGTCTCCGGCGAGTCACCACTCCGTTCTAGAGCTCTCTCTTTTTCCAAGCTCAACGCCTTCCTCTCACCGAGCTTCCAATTTTTTGATCGAAAAAAAAGAAACCAGTCTCAGCCTCATATCCTTGGCCATCTCCAACAGATCGGGCCTTCACTTCTCCGATCTAGCATCACTGAGCCTACCGACCGCCATTTCTGAGCCGAGCGAGGACACGTACTTTGACGCGGTTGATTTTGCTCGCCGCGACGTCTCTGGCAGTTTCTCCGGAATTTTCTAAACGTGGGTCAGACCTCTTCGCTTTGGCCTTCTCCCACACCTCCGGCGAGCCATAGCCTCGCCGTCGCTTTCACCTGACCTAGCCGTCAGTGCCTTCAACGATTCAGGTGATTTCACCCTTCCTCTCTCTAGTCTTGTAACTGATTTGCTTGGGGACTAGAATTTCTGGATATACAGACACCTCGAGTTTCTGTTTCGAACTGATTTTATGTACCCAGCTCAAGCTTCTCCGACGGCTAGTTTGAATATTCCGAGTACTCACGCTTCCGACGATTCACGCTTCCGACTTGCGTCTGACTTCAACAACCTCCGATCAGAAAACCTCAGGTGATTCTTCTTTTCCGATCTCCTTTGTTTTGCCTTGGCTAAAACCAAAACCGATTTCAGATGTTGGTTTTGCTTGAGAATAAGAACCCGATTCTCATTTCAATTTCCAGATTCCCGATGTCCAGCACTCCTAAATTAGCAGCTTGTTCTTCAACAAGGAAACCAATTGAAAACCTAAACTCTTGCAGTCTGACAAACCCGATCTTCAGGTAACCAAACTGCCATGAATCACCTTCTTTCCCTTTGACAGATTTCTTCAAAACTCATATCGTTGTGTGATTCCTAACCACGATTCTTTCTTGAACTCTTTTGTCATATACTCCACCTGGAACTTGTGACTCTTTCTGCATCATTCCAGAATCTCCACAGGTAACTCCATTTCTGAATATCAACCTTACTTAATTCTGACAGTTGAGCAACAAAACCTCACACGAACTAACCATCTTCATTTTTTTTGTTTTGCGAGGCAATTGGAGTTACCTGGAGCCGCTGCTCCACTTCAGTGGATGTTGAGAAGCTCACAGCAAAGCTGGAACTTCTGACCAGGTACCGTCTTAGTTAGGAAATCTGCTGGATTGACTGTTGTGTGAATCTTTTGTAGAACCACGTCACCTTGAGACATTATATCTCTGATGAAGTGAAATTTGGTGTCGATATGTTTTGTTCTTTCATGGTGAACTGGATTCTTTGCTAGGGCTATAACACTTTGTGAATCACAGTGAACCACAACCTTGTCTTGCTTGAAACTCAATTCTGCACACAAACCCTTCAACCAAATGGCTTCTTTCACTGCTTCAGTAAGAGCCATGTACTCTGCTTCAGTGGTTGAAAGAGCCACAACAGCCTGTAAACTTGACTTCCAAGAAATTGTATTTCCACCAACTTTAAACACAACACTAGTAACTGATCTTCTTCTGTCTAAATCTGTTGCATAATCTGAATCTGAAAACCCTTCAATGCAGAATTTAGAATCCCTCTTAAAAGTCAAGTTCTGATTGCATGAACCCTTTAAGTACCTCAACACCCATTTCACTGCTGACCAATGGTCTCTTCCTGGATTTGACATAAACCTACTGATAAAACCCACTGCAAATGCTAAATCTGGCCTTGAACCAACCATTGCATACATTAAACTTCCCACAGCACTTGTATATGGAACTCTCTCCATATGTATAGCTTCTGATTTTCTGTCTTCCTCTGATAAACTGCCGAGTTTGAAGTGAGAAGCAGTTGGTGTCACCACTGGCCTTGCTTCAAACATTCCAAATGTTTTCAGCACCTTTTCCAGATACTTTCCTTGAGACAGAATCAACTCTCCTTTTTCTCTGTCTCTGATAATATCCATACCCAGAATCCTTGACGCCTTTCCCAAATCCTTCATTTCAAACTCACTGTTCAGCTTATCTTTAAGTTTCTGAATAACCACCTTACTCCCTGAAGCTATTAACATATCATCCACGTAGAGTAACAAATACACAGCTTGATCAGTTTGAACATTGTTCATGTAGACACATGAATCATAACTACTCTTTTCAAACTTCTGATCCTTCATGAAATTGTCAAACCTTTGATTCCAAAGCCTAGGAGACTGCTTCAAGCCATATATAGACTTCCTTAACAAACAGACTTTGTTCTCATTTCCCTTTTGTATGAATCCCTCATGTTGACTCATTAATATCCTCTCTTCTAGATTTCCATGTAGAAACGCTGTTTTGACATCCATTTGCTCCAACTCATAATCCATATTAACCACAAGTGACAACATCAATCTGATTGAGACATGCTTAACCACTGGAGAAAACACCTCATTGTAGTATATTCCTTCTTGTTGCAAAACACCCTTAGCAACCAGTCTGGCCTAGTACCTCTGTTCTTCAACTCCGGGAATGCCTGATTTCAGCTTAAAGATCCACTTGCACCCTACCAGCTTCTCTCCTTCTGGTTTATCAATTAGATCCCAAGTCTGGCTTTTCTTATGAGACTCCATCTCTTCCTTCGTTGCATTTTCCCAGTATTTTTTCTTAGAACTTCTCATGGCCTCTTCATAAGATTTAGGTTCATCTGTTTCCAAGTCTTCAGCTGTTGCCAATGCATAGGCTACAAACTCTACATCTTCAAATCTATATGGGGGTCGAATGTTAGTCCTCCTTTCTCTGTCTCTAGCCAGAATATAATTGTCTAGAGACTGTTGATTTTCTGATCCAGCAACTCCTTCATCAGCTTCTGATTTTTCTAAGCTTTATGAACTTTCTGAAATTTCTGAACTCTCTGAACTGTCTGCACTTTCTGATGAACTGTCTCCACCTTGAGAAGATGTGTCTTCCTCATCAGAATAACCAGTAGAAGGTCCCCTGATAAGTCCACGCCTGAATGACACCCTTTTCCCAGCCTTCTTTTTCAGCCATGTCGCCTCTTTACCAGCTTCTTCTACTCTTTCATCTGTATTACCCAGTGTGTTCTTGTATACTTCATTTTCATTGAACACCACATTTCTGCTTGCAGTGAATTTTCCTTGTTCTGGTAACCAGACCCTGTATCCCTTGATACCAAACGGATATCCCATGAGCACACCTTTAACTGCTCTTGGACTTGTTTTGTCTTGAGTGACATGAACAAACGCTGAACATCCAAACCTTCTTAGATGACTCAAATCTGGTTTTGAACCAGTCCAGACTCCTTCAGGTAACTTGAACCCAATGGATGAATTTGGCGTTCTGTTGATTAAGTAGACTGCTGTAGAAGTAGCTTCAGCCCAAAACTCCTGACCCAAACCAGTTTCAGCAAGCATACTTCTGACCTTATCCATAATGGTTCTGTTCATCCTCTCCGATACACCGTTCTGTTGTGGTGTATAGGTGCACGTTCTGTGCCTCTGAATTCTTGCCTCCTTGCACAAGTTGTCGAATTGTGCATTGCAGAATTCAAGACCATTATCGGTTCTCAAATACTTAATCCTCTTCCATGTCTGAATCTCAACTGCCTGTTTCCACTCCCTGAACTTGTGAACTGCTTCATCTTTAGTTTTCAGAATATAAACCCATACCTTCTTTGAGAAATCATCAATGAAACTCACAAAGTATCTACATCCACCAAGACTTTCTGGGGTAGATGGAGATCCCCATAGGTATGAGTGTATGTAATCCAGTATACTTTTGGTGGTGTGTTGACCTGTTTGAAAACTCTGCTTGTGAGATTTCCCAAGTACACAACTCTCACAGAATTCCAGCTTGTCTACCTCCTTTACTGGCACGTAACCTTTCTTGACCAGAACATTCATGTTCTTCAAACTCATATGTCCCAGCCTAGAATGCCAAATAGCAGTCATATCAACTTCAGGTCTGGCCACAGCAACTTCTCCTTTCACTACCTTCCCTTGTAGGTAATACAGCCCATCTTGATATCTGCCAGAAATAACCCTATGCCTATCCTTGTAGAAATTGACAATGAAATTCTTTCCTACATACTTGCAGCCACTCTTCTCTAGCTGACCATAAGAAATCAGGTTCCTTCCCATTGTAGGTATATATCTGACGTTTGTTAGAATAACCACAGAATCATCTGGATTTAAGATCTTAATCTTACCAATCCCCTTTATCTCGCTGTGAGCCATGTTACCCATCAGAACCTTGCCACCATCGAATTCTTGTAGATCAAACAATGACTCCTTGTCTGGTGTAATATGAAAACTACAGCCAGAATCCATTATCCACTCTTCTTTTGTGTCTTGAGTGCTTACTGTTAGTACCAATGGCTGCTTTGGTTCTGTCGTTACATTTGCTGAACTTGATGGCTTGTTTGATAACTTTTCAGGACACTCTCTTTTCCAATGCCCTTCTTTACCACAAATAAAACAACCTTTGTTGTGCTTGTTGTATTTCGGCCTTGACTTTGATCTAACTTGGCTTCTTGATCTGACTTGGCTTTTTGATTGTCTTCTCCATGGTTTACTATATTCTTTATCTGATCTCATTACTGACCTGCCTCTTTTCTGCACATACAGCCTTTCACTGTGTGATTTGGAGAGCTTCCCACGTTCTGTCAGCTCTCTCTCCTTGGACTTGGCAGCCCCTACGACCTCATTCAGCTTCAAGGTATCTCTTCCATACTTTAGCGTTTCCCTTAGTTCTGGTAGTGAGCTCAGTAATAATATAGCCTGAACTTCCTCTGTAATCTCCACTCTTAGATTGTTTAGATCTGCCACCAGCTTGAGGAACACATCTACATTTTCATCTATACTCTTCGAATCTGTCATCTTGAAGGTATAGAACTTGAGTTGTAGATAGATCCTGTTTGGCAAAGATGTCTCCATGTATAACATGTTTAGTGTAGACCACATGGCTACTGCTGTTTCACAGTGTGTGATCTTTCGTAGTACTTGATTTCCCACGTTTATCACTATTATGTCTTTTGCCTTCTCTGATTTTTCAAACTTTGCAGGATCAACCATTGGAGGCAGCACCACCACTTCTGCCGTCCCTGTCTGCTGGTCTCTGTCTGCTGCAACTACTACCTCTGCAGTAGCAGGTGGATCCTTCAACAGCTGCTCATCGTTCAAGATGCTCTTCAGCCCCAGCACCCCAAAGTGAGCCATCATCCTTACTTTCCATAAAGAAAAGTCACCAGTTCCATCAAACCTGTCCACCTCAACCCGATCTTTACTCATCGAGACTGTCTTCTACTAACCCTTCTTTGAACCTCTTCGGCAGCATCGTACCTCGCCTGGTAAGCTCTGATACCACTTGTAGAGAAATTCGCTACAGAAACTTGCTAAAGAGAACGACGCAGAGAATTGATCACCGAGTTCCCGGCCTCTAACCGGTACGTCTCGGGGGAGTACTCTCACTCCCAAAGCTTCACTATCTCAAGGGTAAGGTTACAGAGATTGTGTTACTACAGCTTACAGCAAAGAAAAAAGACTAGTATGAGCTAAAGACACACACGTTCTATCACCAAGGGAAAAACATTCTCTCTCTCTCTCCCTTATGTTTTATCTCTTCTTCCCATATGTGTATACTTTAGAATTCTCTCAATACTTTCTTGTCTCTTTCTTGTCTGTACTTTTTCCTTCTTACAATACTCCTGCCTCTTGTGTCTTGTGCATTGCACACCCTCTTGTAACACAAAAACAGATTGTATACGTTTGGGCCAGCATGAATTTCCTGTCAACAAAAAACGCATGGGCCCTAGAAGCCCATCATCATATTTCCTTTGTCAAACTAACCAGCCCAATAACGATACATAGCACCGTACTAACACATTTCATATCTCAAATGTTTCAAATTTTAATGTTTGTTTATTTTGATTTTTAATTTTTAATAGATTGTCATCTTGATTCAATAGATTTCCATTAGTTATTTTATAGGTAAATAAAAGCACTGACTATATGTTTATTTTATTTTTTTCTATGCAGGTGCAAAAGCACCGCAAAGAGAGAAGGAATCATAGAGGAGTTATGGCGAGGAGGAGGAATCATGACGGAATTAAGAAAGAGTTACTGACCGGGTTGGGCCGAACTTTTGGGTTTTGATTGGTGCGAGGGTTTCGTCGAGACTCTTCTCCATGATTACGGGTAAGCTTTGTATCTCCTATAGAGGTACGTAATCATAGTTTTGCAGCTTTGTATTCAAGTATTCTATCTTTTGTTTGAAAGTATCTAAGTTTGTGTTTTTGCTAATTCAGGTATATGGAGACTTGCTAGACAGACTCATGGATACAAACCATGGAAATGCTGATGTCAGATAATTAATTTACCGAGAGGTAACACAAAAAGCCTTCTACACATCTTATTTTTTTCTGGTTTTGTTTATCTGCTCTTCATTGATTCTACCAATCCTTTCTTTGGAAAAAAAACATTAGATATTGGAATATCATCCTCAGGTGTTGGAGGAATACCTTCGCGCTGGTGATCAACTTAGTTTCATGTACCCTAGGTGAGCTAATTAAACAGCTCAGAAACTGTAAATCTTGAAAACAAAAAGTTATTGAACTCAATAAATCTTTTGTTGTTTATGCAGTGGGGTTGATCGATTTAAGAGGCAATTTGCTCATCTTGAAAGGAAAATGAAAATGGAGTTTAATTATTGTTCTGTTATGTTCTCTCTGTTTTGCATGACACCATAGATGAGGAAGAAGATGATGAAACAGTTGCAGAGCTTATATTACTGATAGAGTTACTTCTCTTCATAATTCTTAAAAAAAGTTTTAATTTTTTTTTCCTTTTTTGCTTTTGGCAAAAGTTTTCTCATGAAAAATTGGTTTCCCCATTTTCTATCTCCCTTCTTCCACATCTATCTTCGTGGTTGGGTTTGATTTGTTGTATGTAATAGTTTTTTTTTTTTTGACCAATTGTATGTAATAGTTTGAGGATGAGAATGAGAAAAGTATATAAAAATATCTATCTCCATGTAATTTGTTTTGTTTCTACGTTCTTTTATGAACTGCACTGATATTTTGAAATTCTTTTTATCGATTCAATTTGCTTCAGTAAATCAGTGACAGTTTGTATGGTTGTGGACAATACGGTTCAGGTCAAACCGGGATATTGGGTCTTTATAATAAACCGGAAGATAATACTCCTTTTTGTTTAAAATTTACAAAAGAAAAATGACTCGGCTTTTTACGATACATAAAATTAATTAATTAATTAGCAGATTAATGCGGTGTTAGTTGGCCTTCTAATGACGAAGACTAAGTTATATTATATTTGTGTGATATGATATCTAAATGGAAAGGTATAATTATTGGCCTATCTCATAACGAGAAAACAAAACTATTTGATTAATTAAATCATTGGTCTGAAATAATGTTATGATCGAATAAAGTGAGCTCTTAGGAGCTTACCCACCAACCCCAAACCACAACCTCAATAAGAAACATCAAAAATGAATAGAAGTTTGGAGGGTAAAGTCCATAAACGCCAAATTGGTTAAGCAATTAGGCTACATTGTATTTTGTACGCCAAAAATGAATAGGAGTATAATTTATTAAAAACACTAATTAAATTTGTAAACGTTCAAAAGTGAAATGTTTAACTTTATACATTAGATTTGATAAAAATGCCGCCACACTTTGGAATTTGACTTCAAATTTATTATGACCAATTGGAAAAATGGGTTTCATGTGATTCATATCGTAAAAGAAAATTATCACAAAAACTCTTGACTAATACCAGTCTTTTTGTTGGAATTTTTAATAAATGTTTTTCAAAATGTCAAAATGTCATTAGAAAATTATATTAATGCGTTTCGAAATGTGCAAGTACTAATGCAATTAACGTAGTCACAACTTAAGAATATTTTTGCAGTTGAGGAAAACGAATATGATAGAGCGATGGTTGCGGTTGTACGGATGACATGTTTGATTATTCATGTCCAAAAACACAATCTTAATTTAAGTAATTTAGATTGTCTTAATGAGATTGATTTAAAAAATTAATTTAAATATACAAGACAATCTTGAGAAGATAAATGTGAATATATATAGTATAGTCGGCTTTTATTGATCCATATATATATATATATATGGATCAATAAAAGCTGGAGTTTGTAAGAGAACTATACTATACGGAGAGTATTAATGAATATTTTGGATAGTTTCTTTTTCTATTATTACTTCAAAACATTTGTTTGTATAGTTGCTAAGTAAATTTGAAATTAACCAAATTCATAATTTACGACTATGTTTAAGAGGACAAAAGAGGAGAGAAGCAATATATAGATATGACTATTTTTCACAAACGAAAGACATACATGTGATTTTGTCAAAGACAAATATCAGCGGTCATCTTCAATGTTCAATATTGCTGCATCTTTTTTATGTTTTCTAAAGCGATCAATTTTTACGTTTCTCTTTTTTTTTTTTTTTATAGAACAAACTGAAATTCGAATTACTTTTTCTTTGACTACTACATATTGGAAATAAGATTTTTAAAAAATAAATATTTTAGTTTGATACAAAAATAAAAATATATGATTTTAAATTGATAAAAACTAAAATATCAAAAATATTACCATTTGATAAAAGAAAAATAAAAGCTCACGATCATATGGTGGATTGTGTGAGAGTTGGTGTTAGTAGGACATTGATCTTTAGTGGGTTAGCAAATTGAAGAATACATAATATTTTAGTCTCAAGCATAGCTGTTAAATTGTAACGGTTTAGTTTGGTTTCATCTTTAAATGTGCAATTGCATCAATTTTGTCATTTATGCAAACTTTTGCTGAAGTGAAAGGTAACAGCATGATGTCACTTAAGTTTTAAAAAGTTATACTGTTTTGGATTGGTTATTGATTTTGTGGAACTACTTTTGCTGGTTTTTTTCCAGAATAATTCTCCATCCAGTTTGCTTGCAAGGTTATTGGAATTATAGGATTTATTGATCGAGATTCATGAAATGCTTACCAAAGAACTTGATTTCTACACAAACAAAAAAACCGAATTCTCTACAAGTAAAACTCTTCTTTTTTTTTAGCGTTAAAATAAAATAAAAATCTTCAAAATCTCACAAAGTAAAACATTAAAGATAGGTAGAAATGAACGATTTAGATATGATATTACAAATGAAAAGCCGAGAATATGGAGTTTGAGAAAAAAACCGCGCTCGACAGAGCTAAACTGTGTGAATTTTTAGTAAAATTTTAAGAATTTAAAAATGTTGAACTTTGATTGGATAAATTAGAACTTTAAATATTTTAACAGAAATTAAACGTCTTCAAAATGTCACACAGAAAAACAGTAAAAATATCTAGAAATGAACGATTTAGATATGAGATTACAAATGAAAAACCGATAAGGTGGATTTTAAGTATAAAACCGAGTATAAGCAAGAGACATAACGAAACGATAGTTGAGTTGAGATTTTGAACGGTTCTAATGTATATTCTCATTCGGGTAAAAGTCTAGGCGATTAGATTGAACTTGCTTTAAAAAGTTTGCTGATGTGCACTACTACAATTATTTTTAGCTGGAAGTTATTCGATCTGATAAAGAGGTGATTAGTATGGACTTTAACTTTAGGTTGTTAAGGTACTTCAACAAAAAATTTGTAGAGAAATTGACTTTAAAATAATGGGTAGTGATTTAAAAAAAAAATTAGAGCTTATTTTGTTGGCTTTTAAAAAATAAAATCGTAGGAACATAAAGACGAAGTTAGGTTGTGTGAAATTTTAGTAGAATTTTAAAAGTTTTAAAAGTGTTGGACTTTGATTGGATAAATTAGAACTTTAAAGAATTTAAAATAAAGTAAAAGTTTTCAAAGTGTCTCACAAGAAAAAGCAGTAAAGATAGCGAGAAATTAACGATTTAGATTACAAATGAAAACCAATAAGATTGAGTTTAGACTCGAGCATAAGAGGGAGAGGGATGGCAAAAGTTGAGTTGAGATTTTGAACGGTTCGAATGTATAATCACTATACGGATAAAAGTCTAAGCGATAAGTTTGAGCTTGATTCAAAAATGTTTTGTTAATGTGTCATTCCCACAATTAATATCAGATGGATGTTCCTCGATCTGATATAGAGGTGATTAGTAGGAACCTTAATTTTATGTTATTAATGTACTCAACAAAATGTTGTAAATAATTTGACTTTAAATTAATAGATAGCGTAAATAATTCAAATCTAGGAAAATTATGTTCTTGCAGTTTGAACAGTGGCCTAAGCTATGTGAGAACGCAAATCATGCTTTTGCATACTCCTCCGTGTCTTGACCAAGCGTACGCTCTTTTGCCCAAACAGAATCAATGATGAACTCGAACAGATGCTGAAGAATGTTTTCCTTTAAAAAATCTACGAAGCAGGTCGATGTTATCACATTCTCTTTGTTTTGTTTTTATGTTTTCTTTAAAGCCCGTGTTCCTTCTTTAGTAGTTTATGTAACTATAGTGGTATCTCATTCTCAATGTGATATGGAATCAGATTCATGAACGAAAATTTTGTACAAAAACTCTAAATTTTCTAATACTATATGGGCAACCGTTTAGCATACAAATCCAGGGGAATTATTAACATGATTATTGATTGTCTACATGAATCTCTCAAAGCATAAATGTTCTTGAATGTTAAAGTTCAAAAAAAATGTCTTTAGAGTTTCCATTTCCCCCACGTTTGCTGATGTGCACTACTACAATTATTTTTAGCTGGAAATTCTTCGATCTGATAAAGAGTTGATTAGTAGGGACTTTAACTTTATGTTTTTGAGGTACTTCAACAAAAATGTTGTAGAGAAATTGACTTTAAAATAATGGGTAGTGATTTAAAAAAAAAGTAGAGCTTATTTTGTTGGCTTTTAAAAAAACAAACCATCGTGGGAACATAAAGACAAAGTTAGGATGTGTGAAATTTTACTATAATTTTAAAAGTTTTAAAAGTGTTGAACTTTTATTGGATAAATTAGAACTTTAAAGAATTTAAAATAAAGTAAAAGTTTTCAACACAGAAAAACAGTAAAGATGGGTAAAAAAGAACGATTTAGATATGACATTAATTACAAATGAAAAATTGATAAGATGGAGTTTAAGTAGAAAACCGAGTATAAGCAAGAGACATATGACATTAGTTGAGATGGTAAACGGTTCTAATGTATAATCACCATACATGTAAAAGTATAAACGATTAGTTTGAGCTTGATTTAAAAAAATTTGTTGATGTGTCACTCCTAATTATTTGCAGCTCCTGGATCTGATAGAGAGGTGATTAGTAGGGACTTTAACCTTATGTTGTTAAAGTATTTCAAAAAAATGTTGTAGAGAATTTAACTTTGAAATAATGGATAGCGATTTAAAAAAATTATGTCTTATTTTTTTGGCATTTCAAAAATAAACCACCGCAAGAACATAAAGACAAAGTTAGACTGTGTGAATTTTTACTATAATCTTAAGAGTTTTAACAGTGTTAAACTTTAGTTGGATAAATTAAAAATTTATAGATTTTAAAATAAAATAAAACTCTTCAAAGTGTCACACGAAAAAACAATAAAGATAGCGAGAAATGAACGAGTTAGATATGAAATTACAAATAACAAAATTGATAAGATTGATTTTAAATTTAAATTCAAAATCTCACACGGAAAAACATTAAAGATAACAAGAAAGGAGCGAGTTAGATATGAAGTTATAAATAACAAAATCGATAGGATACGATAGTTGAGTTGAGATTTTGAACGGTTCTAATGTATCACAAAACAGGTAAAGGTCTTTCATATCTAATTATTCATCTCATTTGAAAAAATATAAACACCAACATTAAAAGTTAATTCTCATCCGGTGCACGGCACGGGCCAAAATCTAGTTTGAGTGAAAAACGAGGGTTTCCTCGGAGAAGAAGGAAACAATCTCTGTCGAGTCGGAGGAAGAAAATAGTGGACTCGCCGTCGTGTCGGAGGAAGAAAAAATTAGGTTCGCCGGCCGTTCAAGGCAAACGCTGGTCGAGTGCTGCGCAGGCTAGAAGCCATGTTTCTGATTTGTGTGTCGATGAGAGTGAGGAGAGATTCGCTTGATTTAAAGTTGTTGACGATTATTGTGTTCGGTCTAGAGGCTGTAAATTGATGCTTGCCAAGCCATAAGTTGAAGTGTTCGTGTTACTTTACACCATGATTGAGATTGCAGAGACTCCAAGTAATCTTCCCAGCGACGAATTAGAGGTAAATAAACTCTCCTTCCAATCACCTCCCAAAAAGAGATGAGACCTTTGTTTCATTTCCAGCAGCACACAGAAGGCACACTGGGCTTGTTTTCAAGCCCCAACTTAGAATTATATCTCTTGTTGGGCACCGATTCAGAGTAAATAGCCATGTCAAGAACATATGCTTTGGGATTCCTCCAGAGAACCAAATTTGATTCGACCAAGGTACCAATTCTTCCATGTTTTTCAAAAGCTTATAGATTTTCCCTGTTTCATAAGTCTCCGATTTTTTTGTCTTCTGGCCATTGTTAAATGGATTTGCAAGTTGAGCTAGTGTTCTGATCTTGCAGGTGGGATTCTCCAAACGTTATTTCTCCATAACGAATCGAGAGTGGAATTCGTAATGATGCCTAAACGTTGTGCGCCCAGGTGAATCAAATAGAGCTTCAGGCTTCCTAACGAAGACCAATTGTCTGGCCAGAAGAATTGTATTCTCTACTAATAAGCTGTCTTTAATGAAAGCAGTCTGGTTGGGCAGGATCAAATCTGGAAGTATTGGTTTCAGCTTAGACACCAGCAGCTTTGAAATGATTTTGTAGAGGGTTGTGCAGCAAGATATCGGCCTGAAATCAGCAACTAGAGTGGCCCCAGGCTTTTTTGGGATAAGAGTGAGGATAGTTGAGTTAACTACAGAGGGTAAGAAGAAGGTTCTGAAGAAGTGTAGCTATAGTTTCAATTCCCACGACTGGCCAAGCAGCTTTAAAGAAACCTGATGTATGACCATCAGGACCAGGTGTTTTATTCGGGTTTAGCTTCTTAATTACTGAAATTATTTCCTCAATATTGGAGACTTCTCACATTGAGGCTTTAATGGCAGGACACACTCTGAAATCTGTGAGGGACTGGAACCAGACCTGAGTGATAACCAGCTGGGGAAGATTAAGAGGAGCCAGGATGCTTTGGAAATGTTCAGATATAATGAGACCAGCCTCAGTCATGAAGGATCTGATGGAGTTGAAGGAGTTTCGTAGCTCCGCTACTCTATGAAAGAAGGTAGAGTTTTGATCTCCCACTGAGAAAGCCAATTAATTCTTGATTTTTACTTGAAAAAGCTTCTTCAATCAGCCTTAAAAAAATTCTAGCTTCTCTAAAATATCTCTTTCTTTCTGAAACAAGTAGGCAGATGGTGATGACAAAGCTTGTACCTGCACTGTATTCAACAAATTCATTAGTAACTCTCACTCTCCTTTGAATTTGAGAAGAATTATTTTTGTTTTGAGTTTTTAGAGAAGTTTTAATTGATTTTAGTTTGAAACTCAGGGATGCCAATGTTTGTACTTCACTTCCAGCCTGAATCCAAGCAGTCTCGACAGTGGTGGTAAAGTAAGGGTGGGTTAAACTCAGTTGATCAATTTATCCTCGTATTTTGTGATTCATTACACAAAACTTTGGTTGTTGGGTTACAAGCGGTTTGTGTCTTGGATTCTTCGTTTAGTTTTTTTTTATGTTTATGTACTTTGTGTTTACGCCATGCTTTCTTTTGGGCGTCTATCTCCGAAGATATTTTCATTTTCCGTCGACTTTGCTTTCCGTAAAACTCTTGGGCTATGTTTCTTGTTTATCCGGCTTTGTAACATACTAGGATTAGTTTCAGAGAATTATTTTGTTATATCTGTCTTTAATATATAGATACTTACAGTGTAAAAGATATATTATATGGTGTATTTTTTTGAATGTAAAATCATGACTCATACTCGTTTTTTGTTGCAAGTTTTATTGTAGTTACAATAAACCATTATGATTTTAATATTTTTTCTTATATATTTAATCTTAAAAAAATTCCTAAAAATTATATGATTCAAATTTATGGTAAATATTTTTGTAATTTGTAGAATATGAGTATGTGTTAGTACAAAAAGAATATAGTCCTATTTGTGGTAAATTCTGATTAAGATTTGAATTTCTTTCACAAAAGATGTTTAGTTTAATAACATGCAAATCTTTATACAATTGATTTTGTGCAAGTTTCTTAAAGAATTTTGTCATTTATTTCAAATCACAAAATATGTAAACTTTGAGCATAAAATTGTACTATGTGACATATATAATTGAATCGGATACAATTATATTGTTTATAATATTATTGTATTAAAAGAACTTGAAGTTAAAGCTCTGAGTCATCATTATGTTTCTTTCATTCTTTAATTAATTGTGAAATCAGAAAACATATAAAGCAATCAACATGCGTTGATAAATATTAATGTTATATCAAAGTATGTAAATTCTAAATAATGACAAAGAAACATATAAACTACCGACTTTTTCTATGGCTCCATTAGAACCAGAATGATAATCTAATTAAGAACTTTATGCGTAGGTTAATATTTCGCATATATAAAACAAACAAAAGAAAAATATATTCTTAATTTCCTCTCCAATGCCTAGTGTAACATCTCGACCTTCGGTCCGGTATATTTCCGTTTATTCGATCCCGGTTTAAGTTGCTTTCTAGATCCTTCCGGAATATTCCAGAGATTTTTTTTTATTCATTTTGCAACTAAAATATTTCTTTTCCTTTTTGGATAAACTCAAATCTTCATTTTCTTTTCTTTTTCATTTTTCTTTTCGGAAAATATCCTCTCTATAAATACTTATCTCATTCTTTCATTATCTATTTTCCAAAACCCTAGCCACTTTTCTCTCATCTCTCTCTCTCTCCTCCATGTTTTCTCTCTCCTCACCGTCTTTCTCTCCTCCGTGTGAAACCCTAACCGCCGTGATGTCCTTTCTGTCGCCTCTTTCTCTTTCTCGTCGTCTCTTTTGTGCCAAGATGAGGACTTGTTGCCCCTCACTTTCTTTTATAACGAGTTTTCACTGTTTTCGATTAGTCTCTTCTTAAACCTAGCTTTCCACTAAACAAGCTACTTGATTTGTTTAGTGTTCTCTGTTGAATGCCATATAACTATATTATATATTCCACCACTTGTTAGATCTGCTATTAGATTGTGATAGATCTGTTATTAGGTTTGCTACACCTGTTTCTAGGGTTTGTGGATGTATGATTGTTGATTGTTGCACAAGTTTCTTGAATATGGATTAAGAACTGATGAACCCTAATAACCTCGTGAACTGTTTGTTATGCACTACTCCCTTTGTTACAACTTGGTTGAGTCCTGATTGTGAGTCTTGAACCTAGATGGATTAGAATGATGAGGTTGTAAACCGGTATTGTGTGAAGTGTCTAGAAGTAGAGTGATGGAATTGGTGTGGTGACACTTTGACATTAGACTTTCTGTTGTGATTGTTATGGTGGCTTGACATCGGACCTTCTGTTGTGATTGTTCTGGTGGAGTGTATGATATGGCATTGGAACCATTTGTGTGATGGGACTGGTGGGGTGTAGCTCATGTGTCAGAATCGTCTATTGTGATGGGGAGATGGAGTGTAACCTTGTCATCGGAACCCAACGCTGTTGGGAGGTTATGCGAGCCCCTGGTGGTCTTTGTGACATAACAGTCTGTTGTGACTGGCAAAGAGGCATGACCGGTATCGGTGGGTTCGTACGGGAAGGCGGTATTCGGGTGTCTCTGGGATTTGTTGTTGTGCTCTTCCCTTGTGTGAAGCTTACCATATTTGATTGTGCTTGTTTTAAGATTAGACTTTCATTACTAGTAATGCGCGTAAATGTCTGTAAGTGAACAGTGAGTCTCCATAAGGCTCATCCTCACTGAGTAATCCCCAATACTCACCCCTTCTCTTCCCTTTGTTCTGTACAGGTTAGCGAGGATCGGTTATGTCTTATATTGTTGTGTGACATGGGCGTTTTCCTGGCGATCATATGTGCTCACCATTGGACCCAAACCAGACAACTTAACCATCGGGGGTTAGTCTGCCGACCGAACATGCCCAATTTCCTCGGTTTCTTCGGAGGCCCGGGATAGGGATGTTACACATACTGTTATAATTTAATGATGCGAGAGACTAATACAGCATAGGTCTATTGCACTCTTACAGCTTGCGATATTCACGAAAATGCCATTCTGAGAAATTTGCGTACACTTCTTCTGAAGTCTGCTTCATTCAGAAAAAGACACAAAACACCTTTGAATATCCACTTATTTACGAAAATGCCATCTACTTCAATTTTCTTAACCACCATTAACAACCAATTTCGAGCTCTAAATGCTTCTCCAACCGATTTCTTTTGCTCTAACTCCTCATCTTTATGCTCATAACCTCATAATCTTCCATTTCCTCTCCATTTTCATCCAAAAAATTCTCTCATTTTCGTTTTCAAAATTTACAAATTCTTAGCTCTTGCTTATTTCGGTGGTTATTGCATAAGAAGGACTAGACTTTTTTGATATTGGTATACTTTTGTGTCCAAACGAGCACATCTTCATTTTAGTCTATTCATATTCTGGATAACTACTATTCTTTTTATTCCACTTGCCAAACAGAATATTTAAAAAATACAAAAATTAATACTATTTGGTTCAATTAAAGAATAGTTTAATTAATTAATCTGATTATATATATATATATTTTAATTCGTAATTAGAAAAATTCAAACTATGCCATACCGTTCGGTGGTTGCATTGAAGTGATGTTGAAATTTCGAACATTTTCGCCGGCGTATCTCTTTCTCTTTCACACAGGTTTGTCTAAAAATTGTTCAACCAGCTTTTTTTTTCTTCTGTGTCCGAGATGGATTTAAGAGTCGCTTTGATTTACTTCATCTTTATTCTTCCTTTCTCTTTTCAGTTCGATGAGCTCAAAAAATTAACTGATTCTGATTACTTTTCGCCTTCTCTCAACCAAACTCTTGTTTCTCAGGACAATGTCTTCTCGCTTGGATTTTTCAATCTTCACCCAAAAGGTGTTGATTGTTGTTGGTATCTGGGGATTTGATACACGAATATCCCTAAGAGAAGATATGTTTGGGTTGCCAACAGAGACAGTCCGCTCACAAATTAAAACGGAATCCTAAAATTCTCTAGTGCTAACCTTGTTCTCCGCAGCAATCAATCTGATAATAGCAGCAGCATCTGGTCATCGGGAACAACAAGAGGAAAAGGAAGGTGTCTAGTGAGGGCAGAGCTCCTGGCTAACGGAAATTTTGTGGTGAGATACTCCAACAACGACAACTTCTTATGGCAGAGTTTTGATTATCCCACAGAGACTTTAATCCAAGGGATAATACTCGGATTTTATTCCACTTCCACGGCACCTGTCGACAGATTTAAGATCCTGGAAATGCTTAGATGACCCGTCAAGTGGAAACTTCAGTTTGAGATTCAAAAATCAAGGTTTATTTGGGATTTACCTCGAGCAGAATGATGTCAAACCATTATTCTGGAGCGGCCCGTGGAACGGGAAAGAGTTTTTGAGACTACATACCTCCCGTTTTTAATTTAACATGGAACCACCGAGGGGACATTACTTGTTTATACATGCCAACAAACGGATTGTTGGCTTACTCAGTGTTCGAGAACTTTGTAGTAAGTCATGACACGTGGAATCAGAGCACGGCAGTGTGGGACACGCTATGGACTTCACCGATTGAGGTTTGCGATTTGTTCAATTTCTGTGGGTCTAATGCTTATTGTGACATGAACGTGCCATCGAACTGTACATGTATCGAAGGGTTTGAGCTGAAGAATCCCAACATGACAGAAGGGTGCGTGAGGAAGACACCTCTCAGCTGCGGTAGCGATAAGTTTTCCAAATTTGTGAACATGAGTTTTCCACACACTTTGGGCCATATTGAGTACAAATCTATCAACGATGTAAAAGGATCCCAGAAAAGATGCCTCGGGGATTGTGTCTGCATAGCATTCTCAATAAGTAACAGTCTACAATTTAACCGCCCAGCTTGTGTCGTTTGAAA
Organism: Eutrema heterophyllum; assembly: GCA_002933915.1. Lineage (NCBI taxonomy): Eukaryota > Viridiplantae > Streptophyta > Magnoliopsida > Brassicales > Brassicaceae > Eutrema > Eutrema heterophyllum. The sequence goes on along the minus strand of PKMM01011667.1, from coordinate 412,478 downwards.
TGACAAACTCGTCGATCTTCGGCGTTACTCCAATGGAGGCTTGGATCTTCGGTTAGTTCTATAATTTCATCAATTTCAATAATTATTTCACTAATTTCATCAATTGTTTGTATTTTCGCTTGAGATCGTAATATACGATGTTTTTGTGTTAAAGTTGTGATTTTTCTTGCTCACATAGCTATTTTAAATGCGCGTGATTTATCTACTCTTTTATTAAAAGATCAAATTACAATTTACTTATCAAAGAAATTAGTGAAGATTAGTGTCACGTTTCACAAAAAGATTTAGTGTTACACTGAAATGATTAATTGTTAGAGTTACACTGGTGTTGATCTCTTTCTTGTTTTTCGAAGTTCTTTACAATGTTTTTCTCTTTGATATTTCTCACAAATTCTGCATTCTCATTTATTTGAATTTGGAGCAAGAGGAGTTATCAATGAACTAATGAGATTAGTTGCGTTACATGGAAGTCATCAAATACTTGAGTTATAACTTACATGGATGTTAATTGTTATCAAGACGTGGACATAAGAGTTATCAAGTAGCTATAAAAGATGACTTCCCATTATATTTACCACTGGTTAACTAATTAGTCATCATTTTCTTCGTGTATATATATATATCTGTAGCAGGAAGAATTCTCTTTACAAAAACAGATCCCCTTGTCGGTATTAGTGAGGGTTATTACTCTCTTTGACTTGTCTCTTAGGATTCATAACTTGTATTGCCTATATATTGCTTCTTCCTCTTGAATATATCAATAAATTTTTTCCTCCTCTTCAGCCACTATCAAAGCAGATTTTAGTTGAGATACTTCCTCAGCTAATTCCTCCAGAGATTTTAAATTCTGTTCAAGATCAGAGTTTTTGGACAAAGCTTGAGATAGAAGAGCTTCTGTTTTGGAGAATTTTTCATCTGAGATCTTCAGTTTCTCTTCAAGTTGGTCGCAGGTCTCTTTTGTTTTAGCTGCATTACTAGTGATTTCTGCGGCAGATGTTTCAAGAACTTCTTTTTCTTTCAACACTTCGGTCAACTTCTCAGTCGCAGTTCTGATTTTTCCTTCTTGGTCTTTCGATAAGGCATCAAGCAATTCCTTCTCTTTGAGGTCTTCCCTTAGCTTTAGATTAATGCTTTCCAGTTCACAGACTTTACCCTTAAGATCTTTGAGAGCCAATAACTCTTCTTCAAACCGAGATTCGGAAGCTTTCTTCTTCTCAAGTTCCCGAGTTAATTCTTGAATAAGAGCTTATTTAGAAGAAATCTTTTGTTCTGTCTCCAGCAAATGAGATTTCGAGTTCTCGAGCTCGAGGCCTAACCCATCAAAAGCTTCCTTACTTTCAGTTAGTTCCTTATGTTTAACATCATGCAACTGCAAAGCATCTTCCAAAGACTTCAACTGTGATATATGTCTCTCTTCACCTTCAGCAATTTGCTCTTGCAGCTTCTTTTTAACAAGTTCGAGCTCTTTGTGCTTCTTTTCGGTTTCTCCTAATTTCACTTTCTTATAAACAAGCTCGTCTTTCAAAAGGATATTCTCGGATTCATACCGTTTCAACTCCCCCGTTACCTTTTCCAATTCAAGCTCCAGTTCTTTTTGCCTTTTCTTGCGATTCATGTAGCTAGTTCTCTTTGTGAACTGCTTGAGCTTCTTTCGATTGGAACCTGCTTCTCTGTTTTCTCTTCATCCTTAGTGTCAAACCCTTCTTTCTCAACTTTTACAAATCCACCATCCAATGTAGTATCCTCCTACTCTTCTTTCTCCATAACTTTATCTTCCTTTGTCATTTCTCCATTCACATCCTTTAATAAAACCGTCATGATACTTAATATCCTACGAGAAGTAGCAAAAATAACTTGATAGATTCGATCCTACTTAAAGCCATGTTTAGAACTAAAATCTCCCTTTGCCATATCTTCAATCCTACTTAAAGTCAATGATATAAGAAACAATTTGCAAAGTTTTCATCTCGAGTTACAAGGGAAGAAGAATTCACAAAGCTTATGATCATTACCTTAAGAGAAACATTGACCGTCTTTAGATCCTCAGGTGCACCTTTCACTACAGGGACCTCAGAACTCACTTTTGTTGCTTCTTCCATAACTATAATTAAGCAATTCCTATAATCTTTTGTTCTACAACCGATGGAAATCAAGGCTTTAAAATGGTACTATAGTAAGTATATTTTGTCTACATGAACGAGATGTCACACGTCAATGTCTCGTAATAATCACCATGTTTTCTGAGTTCTGTTTCTTGCATCAACTAGATATATGATCAAGTGAGGGTTATTACTCTCTTTGACTTGTCTCTTAAGATTCATAACTTGTATTGCCTATATATTCACCTTCTATTTCTTTTTTCTTTTTTTTTCTTTCGTAGGGAAGGAGAAACACAATGGCATTGGATTAATCATAGGTTTGAGTGTTGGCATCCCGGGAGTGGCTCTTTTATCTTTGGCAATATATTGCTATTGGAAAAAGAAGAAAACGCGAGCAAGCGAAATACCATCTGAGATAGATATGTCTCCAGCTCCAACAGAGGTCATAGGGAATGCAACACTTGCTCCCATGGACTTCCAAATGGTTCTTCAAGCCACGGAAAACTTTGCTAATGAAATCGGAAGTGGCGGTTTCGGACAAGTTTACAAGGTATAATTTTATTCCATCATCATCCTTTTTTTTACTTTAAGATCATTTATCATTATTTTTATTATTGATATATGTTGTGCAGGGACAGTTACCCAATGGACAAGAAATCGCTGCTAAGAAGCTCTCGCAGATCTCAACTCAAGGGATTGCTCAGTTCAGGAACGAGGTCATGTTGATTGCAAGAGCCTTCAGCACATCAATCTCGTCCCTCTTTTGGGTTGGAGCGTTGACGGGAATGAAATGGTGTTGATATATGAATACTTAGAAAACGGAAGCCTGGAAAGTCATCTCTTTGGTAACGCTTTGTATCTCTAGTATATCTCTAGTACTTTTTTTTATATATAAATCCAATCTTTGTGACTGATTTATAGGAGGAGGCCAGAGCTCCGGTGTGCTAAATTGGGCGAGGAGATATGAAATTATCAAGGGAATTTCTCGAGGNTCTCCAGCTCCAACAGAGGTCATAGGGAATGCAACACTTGCTCCCATGGACTTCCAAATGGTTCTTCAAGCCACGGAAAACTTTGCTAATGAAATCGGAAGTGGCGGTTTCGGACAAGTTTACAAGGTATAATTTTATTCCATCATCATCTTTTTTTTTACTTTAAGATCATTTATCATTATTTTTATTATTGATATATGTTGTGCAGGGACGGTTACCCAATGGACAAGAAATCGCTGCTAAGAAGCTCTCGCAGATCTCAACTCAAGGGATTACTCAGTTCAGGAACGAGGTCATGTTGATTGCAAGAGCCTTCAGCACATCAATCTCGCCCGTCTTTTGGGTTGGAGCGTTGACGGGAATGAAATGGTGTTGATATATGAATACTTAGAAAACGGAAGCCTGGAAAGTCATCTCTTTGGTAACGCTTTGTATCTCTAGTATATTTTAGTTAAGTTAACGAGTACTTTTTTATATATATAAATCCAATCTTTGTGACTGATTTATAGGAGGAGGCCAGAGCTCCGGTGTGCTAAATTGGGCGAGGAGATATGAAATCATCAAGGGAATTGCTCGAGGACTTACTTACCTACACGAGGACTCGCAGATTAGGACTATCCACAGAGATTTGAAGCCAGCCAACGTCTTGCTTGATAGAGATATGATCCCAAAGATATTTGACTTTGGATTGGCTAGAATCTTCGGAAGGAGCGAGACCGAATCTAACACACTCAGCCCGCTGGGACTCGGTAACCAATCACAACTCAATCTGAAAAATACATGTTTTGTTTTAAAACTAAAAAGTGAAATGCAATTATTACGCAGTGGTTACATATCTCCGGAATATGTGGTGAGTGACAGATACTCTACCCAGTCAGACGTGTTTAGCTTTGGAGTAATGGTCCTTGAAATTGTAACCGGCAAACAGAACAGCGTGTTTTCGTATTTGCGCTCGGACACTAACCTTCTGAGCTTTGTAAGCCCTTCTTTAATAATTTATTCTTCGTTTATCTAAGATGTACTTGTGAGTTTTGTAAGCCTTTTTTTGTATGAACAGGTTTGGAAAATTTGCAGGGATGGAAATTGGAGAGAAATCATAGATGAAATTTGCTGTAGTTGCTCTGCTCGAAATCCCAAACCACCAGGGTTCTTTACCGAGGGCGAATCACCTGCCACTTCCTCTTCAAAAACGTATGGTGAGTCTTCTAATGCTTCTGTCAACCTACGCACGCTCACTGAGATCATACCACGGTAAAAAGGCATCAATAATTTAATTTCTTCTAGTAGTAGTATTTCTGGGCTTTGTTCTCCCGATCTGCGAATTGGATTTGGTAATTATTGGGCTTCTGCTGCTGGGCCGGATTTAAAAAATCGAAATAACATTTGATAATATATAAAATTGAACATCAATTCTTAATTTGTTACGTTTACAATTGTCGAATAATTTTTTTTATGTCTCCAATATTATAAACAACAAATTATGAAAATTATTGCATTGGGTTGAGATCCTCTCGTGGAGGACATAGCACGATGAGACAGCCAGGGATATGCTTTTTCAATCATTTATTAGCAAACACATTAATTCATTTCTCTCTTTTTTATTTTATTTTTTCCCTCTCATTTTTTAAAACATTTCGCATAAAATTTTCGTGAGATAATTTTGAAATTTCATCAACACTATTGGTAAAACTAAATCAAAAGTTTGACCCCAAAAAAAAAACATCCCTTATATATTAATCAGAATGGAAAAAAAAAAATTGATTTCATTTGTGATTTACAAATGTGTCATTGCCGAGGTGCCATCAATATATAACCTCTCAAGACTTTTATAAAAACAGGTTTAACTTACTAGAATAATTACGTTACTATCATTCACATTAAACCATTGCATAATCATATAAATTTTATTATGATATTTTATATACACTGTTAAATCAATATTAGTTTCTAAGTTATTTTATTTTCTAAAATAAAAATTTTATCTTCAAGTTTCTTTATATTCGAAATACATTGCTTCGTTTCATGGGGTTATAAATTTTATTTTCGAGATTTCTTTTCTTTTATTTTGACAAATATTATTCTTACAAGTTTCATGTTTACTTGTTCATTTTAATTTTTTTTTTTTGCAAAATCTCTTAGTTATATTTCATTTCATACAAATTTTTGCATATTCAAATTCAAATTATAATATAAAATTTAGCCTTAGTATTATTGTTATGATTATTGAGATATAAAGCGTATACTATAGTTCACACACATACTAATGATTATTGAGATATAAATCGTATAATATAGTTTGATGTTAATGGTCATCAAACTATATTTTAATTTGATATAGTTTGATGCTAATGAGCTCATCAAACACACGTACTAATGGATATTCACGTGACGGATTTGAAATTCGATTTCAAAATGGATTAAATTGTTTTGAGATTACTATTTATTTTGCATATTAAAATTCAAATCATATTAAATTTCATATTCAAATCTAATCATATAAAATTGCATATTCAAATCAAATCAAATTAAATTGCATATTTAAATCTAATCATAATAAATTGTTAATTACCAATCAAATTGCAATAAAAACGAGATTCAAACGAGATTTTCATGGAAAAATAGATTTTCGTGGCAAGAGTGATTTTCGCTATTAGTTATTTTCATGAAAAAATATATTTTCGTTATTGATAATTAAAAACTAAATACAAATTTACATTATATGATTGAAGAGACATTTGATTTTGAATTCTCGTTCATATCTTCTCAATAAATGAGAAATCCTTAATTTGAGCACTATATAACACTATAGTACATAATCATTTCATTCATCAATTACACAACATCATTAACACATAAACTCCATCAAATTTAAACAAAATCTATTATATCATTGTAGATCAAAATAGTTTACAAAAACTTATATATTAGATTCAGAATTATAAATTCTTCTATTTCATATTATCATTTTAAACTCGAATATTACAAAATTTTCATAGATATCTCGTTCCACGCAAACTACTAGTATAACAGTATAAAATAAGAAATAGAAGGTGTGAGCGCAAAGTATATCCCAACCAACCACCGCGGAAATAGTTTGCAATCTCTTTTCCTAAATAAGAAAAATATACTATAAAGTCAGATCCACAATGCATTTAATAATTATAATAATTGGGTCCACCTTATCTTTTACGATTATTCTATTCGTATTAATATAGTATTCTTGTTTTCTAATTATTAGTATAAAAATAGCCATGTCGCCATCAACACATCATTTTCGTCATCATTTTTTTGTGTCAACCATTTTCGTCATCATTTCTACTTGTAATTTTTGTTGTCAATCATTTATCTCTGTTAGTTAATTTAACAATTACTAGTGTACATGTGATCTTCTTTGTTGTTTTTTCACTATATAATACAAAAGTTGAGATACGACACAAAAACCTGCGAAAAACAAACAAATTCTAGAGACAAATGTGATCTTCTTGGTTAAACATGATATTTTTTTGGTCAAGGATCAAATTATAGTTACTGGTTTTTTCTTTTTTTGGGTAATACTGTTTGGTACGACCGCTGAACGTTTATACTAATATTTTGTGATATTATAATCCTAATAAAAAAATTGAAATCGTTTAAAAAACCATCCTAGTAAAAATTTGACATCGTGTAAATGTAAAATGGAGATAATAAACAGAAAACAAATATTTGAAAAGTAAAGTCTGAACAAGTACTTTATTTACCGGTTGATTAATAAATTAATGACTAAATCAGATCGGTTTAAAATATAGAATATGTGATTTTTTGCACATTATGAATTTAGATATTTCGGAAATACTAACGTATGATGCATGTCATCATTGTTAATGTAGACATGTGCAAATGGTGGGAGTGAATTCGATTATTCATTTTAAAATAGGTATATCTCTATGTTGCCAACAACAAATTGTTATTTGTAAAATGAAAATTTTGATGCAATTGGTAACAATATTATTTTTCTTTTAACCTCTGATATTATTGTCTTAAGCAAACAAATAACTATATGCCATAATCATTATTTGATTAAATTAACTCAAATTTCAAACGTATTAATTACTGTTAATGATAACAAAAAAAAAGAACGTATTAGTGTACGTAATTGAAGACTGTTGCAGCTTATTAGCATGGCATAAATAAATTAATTTATTGAGCTTACGGACATGCGACCTATTAAAGTATTATTAGTGCGTGGTTACCTGAAAAAAAAACATTGTCTTATGCAAATGATTAATTTATGGTCATCGTTTCCTTAAACCCAACATGCTAATTCAATGTTTAGAACTAACGATAGAGAGTAGTAGATTATTGTGATGACAAAAACAATTAATATATTATTCTATAGCATACTTTTTAACTTTTAATCTTTTATATTCCAAAGCTACCAAAGCTAGTAAAGAGTCTACAGATTATCAATACATTTCTTAAATTGTATAATATTATTATCTCTAATTTAAATATTCATATGATATCACAGTCATCGTTTAAACTTTAGCCTCGGTTTAGTTTTTTTTTGGTAAAAGCCTCGGTTTAGTTCCTACTAAATTATTTATAATTAGAAAGCTGCATAGTCGAATCTAAGAGCATAAAATCAGTAAATAAACAAATTCAATATGCCTAGTCTTTTTTTTCCACATCAATATGCCCTAGTCTAGACGACCAAATCTAACAACTTTGAAATATCATTAACGTTATATTTTAAATATAATCAGACTTAGGCGTTGATATTTTTATTTTTATTTTGTCATTTGCGTTTAACACTAAAATGCTAGCTATATTTGCACTCCAAATACTTTTTTTGTATCATTATTTTTACATGAATTGTAAAAGGAAGATATATATATAT
>PKMM01011667.1:340028-403114 GCA_002933915.1 Eutrema heterophyllum | reverse complement strand
AAGTAAAAAAGAAAAAGAAGAGATCTTTAGTAGGGATGATGATGAATAATTAAGAAGAAGGAGGCTACAGTAAATACGACAATACACAAGGAGTGAGTCATCGAAGAGGCAAAAAAAAAAAAACCGACAAACACAAAGTAACCAAAACTAACGAGGAGAGAGAGAGAGAGAGAGGAAGCTTATCACATTGTACAAAGCACGAATTTTGAGAACAGATTCAGACACCCAAAAGATCCCCAGAAATTAAGGCGATAACTTTAAATCGAGGTCCTGCTTTAAAGCCTATCCACCTTAGTATATGTACATACACTGTCTACTCTTCTAGAGCTTTCTGGGTTATAAGTATAAAAGGAAACCAGACAAGATTTTCCTCCAATCTTTAAAAGATAATAATGACCCATTTCGTTCCTGACTTCGATACCGATGATGATTATGTCAACGTTTCCTCTTCATCTTCCCCTTTGAATCTTCCCAGAAAATCCATTATGTGAGTTCTTACCGATGATGTTTTTCTTTTGAATTTTCTTTTGAATTTTTCATCTCATGTTTTTCACTTAGAGGTGAAGAAGATGATCTCATGGAGCTTCTATGGCACAACGGTCAAGTAATTGTCCAAAATCAGAGGCTCCACAACAACAACGCCAAGAAACCTTCTTCTTCTTCTTCTTCTTCTGTGAAGCTTCACGGCGGAGTACGAGCACAAGTTGCTCCGCCGCCTCCGCCTCCTATGCAGCCGTTAGATCAGAATCTCTTTATCCAGGAAGACGAGATGACGTCATGGCTTCAGTATCCTCTCCGTGACGATGATTTCTGCTCAGATCTTCTCTTCTCCGCCTCACCAGCCGCTCCGACGACGACCGCAGCGAGACCGCCGGTACTGTCCGCGAGGCCGCCGGTACGGAATTTCATGAATTTCTCGAGGCTCAGAGGGAATTTTACCGGTAGAGGTGAATCTGGATCCAAGGCGATCGTGAGAGAATCGACGCAGGTAAACCCTAACGACACACCGTCGCCGGCGGCGGCGAACGAATCCGGTCTAACACGGCGGACAGAGGGCATTGACGGTAGAGGGACGGTTAATTGCGGATCCAGCTCCGCCGTAGCTGAAGATTTCGCAGCTAGCAGGCTTAATCGGAAGGGAAAGGAAGTGGCCACGGCGCCGGAGAGTGAGAATCCCGGAGCATCGTCTTCTGTTGCGTCAAAGAGCGAAAACGAGCCGGTGATTGTTCAACCGGAGACCGTCGATGAGAGGAAACGAAAGGAGAGAGAAGCCATTGACGAGAGCGAGGTGAGTCGTTTACTTATTGATCTAGCTATCGTGCGCAGATAGGTGTTCGGTGCATTTTAGTTATAGTAACTCGCTTTAACAGTCCATGCGCATTTTAGTAAATTAACGTTTTTTGGTGAGTTGCAGGGAACTAAACAAGGACGTGGATCAACATCTAACAAGAGATCTCGAGCTGCACAAGTTCATAATCTCTCTGAAAGGGTTTGTGGTTGATTTATCGTTTTTTCGATTTTATTCCTCACATAGAATCTGAAGAATGTTTTGGGTAACAGAAACGGAGAGATAGGATCAACGAGAGGATGAAAGCTTTGCAAGAACTCATTCCTCGCTGCAACAAGGTCTGTTTTTATTCAGTGACTTTCTCTTCAAGTTATTCCATTTGTTGCTGATTCAAACTGATTCTCTCAGCCAGATAAAGCTTCAATGCTTGATGAAGCTATTGAGTACATGAAATCGCTCCAACTTCAAATACAGGTCTGTTTCTTATGTGTCTTGTTTATGTCCATGAAAATTTATTCCTTTCCCATGAAAACCGAATGAGATTAATGCAGATGATGTCAATGGGATGCGGTATGATGCCAATGATGTATACCGGCATGCAACAACAGTACATGCCTCACATGGAGATGGGTATGAACCGGCCTCCTCCGCCGTTCATGCCAATCCCCAACATGTTAGCCGCTCAAAGACCTTTGCCTACACAGACTCATATGAGCAGCTACCCTGCTCATGCTTCTGACCCATCAAGAGTCTACCAGCAGTTTGATCCAACATCGAGCCATCCGGGTTACATGGATCCATATCAGCAGTTCCGCAATCTCCACCATATCCAACCACCACAGTTTCAGGTACTAATTTTGCTCATTCACCTGTTTTGCAATTGCTAGTTCCTCTGAATGACGAGAATCTTATTCTTTCTTCTTGTAGAATCAAGCAACATCGCCGCACCCAAGTTCAAGCAGGGTAAGTAGTAGCAAGGAATCTGAGGATCAGGGAAACCACACAACAGGTTGATGCCTTGAGCCAGACGATCTGTTTTCACAAGCAAACACGATTTTGAGAATATGACAGAGAGAGAGAGAGCTAACATGTAAATCGCAGTCTCAGATTTTTTTTTTTTTTTTGTTTTGTTGGTTCTCTCTTCCGGGTTGTATACTACTTAGAGAGGTGTACATGTCAAGACCCAGAAATCTAGGAATCAATACATACAGGTTGCAGAGGCTTAGTGAAGAGATTAGATGAGAGAGTTTAGGTTCATATAGACCCAATCATCATTCTTTCTGTTCTCCGATAACTTTCATGGAAAACCAAGTCTTGATTCAGAATTCTGAGTAGCTTATCAGTGATTCGAGTCCCGTGGATTTATCGAGTTCCTGATACAATGCACAAACATCTTCATCAGCAAAAGAAGAGATTTTTACCATAGAAAGAGAGTGATAACAGGAGGAAATAATATATTGAATCTTGATGAGCTCACCTGTAGAGGGTCAGAAGAATAATCGACATTGCAGATATATTTCTGAAGAGTAACGTCCTTTATAGTTTCCAGCTTTAGGAAATGGATTCGTAGATGATATATTTGGTTTGCTGACAATGTAATTTGGTATTTTAGATTAAGCTCACAAGAACAACAATGAGAAGCTATTCAGATACTTAAAGAGCTAAACTATGTGCATAAAACAAGTAAAACGAGAAACTAACTAGCTAGAGCTTTTGATAAACAAAGTGCAGAGTAAACCAAGCGCAAACATGATTGGCCAAACCGAGAATTTGATGGGAGAATCATCTTTATGTGTGATGAATGAATAGTTAACGGCTGTGAGAATGGTTTGACACAAGGCGCAAAGCAATCCAACCATATCTGGGAAGCTACCAAATCTGTTTGATCTCTGAGTTGGATAGTGGAACCAAGGAATGGGCCAACTCCACTTCCACAAAACTCTCTCAACTCTGCCTTTGTGTAAGAGATCTATGAGGCAAAGAAGACAAGAGAGCAATGACATTGACATAGCAGCCAACGCATACAAAGGTTTATGGACAGAGGAGATTTGGTCGAAAACCGAGCAAGGTATTTCCAACATGAGGTTGGTGATGACTAGAGACCACTCAATTATAACCTGTTTATAAACAAGGCAAAAGAAGTTGTCACGATTCTCACATCTGAAATAAGATATGATCTTAAAAGTACCTTTGTTCGTGAAGCTCTTAGAAGTTTGCTTTCGATGTCACGAGCTATCTCATTCACCAACATCTCCTCATCTCTGGAAAAAAGAAGCATATCTATAATAAGCTAATTATACGCATAAGTATGAATTAATTGGAGTTATACCTCAAGTGGTTAGTACTCCATCCAGGGAGATTAATGGCTTCTGTAAAACAATCTCTCCATTCTTGAAGCTGCTCGGCTTTATCCCGTCGCTTAGCAAAGGCATCTCCAAAGCTTCCTGTCTGATTTTCGATGTCGAGAGGATCAACATGGTAAAGGACAGGTATCACAATCTGACCAAACCTCTCTTTGCATTTCAAGATAGCTACAACTTCATCTAAACAAAATTTCGAATCCCCGAAATTTTCAGAGAAGACGATCACTGAAACCCTTGAAACTTGGATTGCTTTTAACGTCTCTTCATATCTCTCTTCGCTTGGTAGTTCGTCATATAAGTAGGTTTTGATCCGTTTCCTACGTAGACAGCCACAGAGATGGCTTACGAAATTGTCACGAGTGTCTTTGCTCCTGAAACTTAAGAACACATCGTGTTTCATTTTAGGATTTGAAGTCATTTCTCTCTTTTTCTTCTTTTTCTTCTTTTTCTTCTTTTTCTTCTTCTTTAATCTTTACATACCAATCTTTCTTCTTCTTTACATACCAATCTTTTCTTTTCTTTTTCGCACTTTCCTAGAAATAAAATTGTTTCTAATGACTTTAGTCTTATTGGATATTGTAGTTGACTTAGACATCAAGGTGTCGTCGACAAACCAAGACAGCTAATTACGTTGACGTTCTTGTACCTTTGGAAAAGTCCGACAAACTCTTCGAACATTATAAACAATTTATAATTTCTAGGAAAGTTGCATTGTTGCATTGGATTAGAGTCTTCGGAAGCTCACTTGATTTTCTTTTGTACCACAACTTTTCCTTTGTCCAAATAAATATACAACTTCTTCAATGTTCTTAATCCTCGGAAAATATACACATATCTTTGTACAAACGAAAAATTAGATTAGAGGTTACTTTTCGAGCTTTCCATTAAAAATAGATTTTAGTTAAACGAAAACAGTGGAATTTTGAAACGAATATTATCTATGAGGAGCTTCCGAGGAATGCAAACGAAAAAAAAGGCGAATTTGGAAGCAAACCATAAGGCAGACGATTTTATATGATCAGAAAAACCTAAGCAGAGAGTGAAACAGAGCAAACTCGAAAAAGAGAATGATACAGTTGTGTCGTCTCTCACATGTAAAGACCTTCAGGAACTCCTTCTTTCTTCTTGAACATAACCTTCTCCTTCGCCTTCTTGAAGTCTACATGCGTCACCTAAATCATATTAGACCAGATATGGTTAATGATGTTAAAACTAAGTCCTTAGGGCTTATTAAGCGCTAAAGTGGTGAATCAGAAAGAATCTTTACTTTCATTCGACGCTCTCTTAGAGCAAGCAGACCAGCTTCTGTGCATATTGCCTTTATATCAGCTCCTGAGAACTCGTCTTTCGTCATTACAAACTCTTCTAGGTTCACATCTTCAGCCAAAGTCATCTTTGACGTGTGTATCTAATAAAGGCATGCAATTAATAAACCCACCAGATACAATAAAAAAAAAAATCCAAGATCATCAATTGTAGTACCTGGAAGATACGTCTCTTTGTTTTGATATCTGGAAGAGGGAACTCAATTTTCCTGTCGATCCTGCCTGGTCTAAGAAGTGCCGGATCTAGACTATCGATTCTGTTTGTCGCGAGGATGACTTTAACATCTCCTCTTGAATCAAATCCATCAAGCTGGTTCAGTAGTTCCAACATGGTTCTTTGGATTTCCCGTTCTCCACCAGAGTGCGCATCATACCTGTTCCAACCACCATACTAAATCAGATTATAGAAACCATTTCTGAAATAAAGTATCATGTTTTGAGTTGTATTAGACATACCGCTTGGTACCGATAGCATCAATCTCGTCTATGAAAACGATAGATGGTGAAAGGTCATCTGCAACCCTGAATAGCTCCCTCACAAGCTTGGGACCATCACCCAAATACTTCTGAATCAGTTCACTACCGACAACACGCAAGAAAGTAGCTGATGTAGAATTCGCAACTGCCTGAAAGAATACCAAGAAGTAGTATTTGCTTAGCATCCAAAGTTCCAAACTTTACAAACCTAGAACAAATAACAAGAGACCACAGTGTGGGACGTAGACAAAACAGAAAAACAAAACACTAAATAGTCCAAGTGACTCTGGCAAACTTCCTCCACCTAAAAATACTTAATACTATGATCTAATATACCGAATATAGGTGATCAAGCCTAAGAAGCCACGGCCCTGACTAATTTATCTTTCTAGGGTCGGCCTAACCGGGAATTTCCAGCTTTATAAAGAGGAGAACTCGCTTAGTAAAAAAAAAATGATGTAGCATCCGACCGAGGAAAAAAGTTATCAAAGAAAAGAGTGCCGTAACTAGGAGCTTTTAATACTTGCTACACTAGAGGCTGAAAGGCGAACCTTAGCAAGCAATGTCTTCCCGGTGCCAGGCTCACCATACAAGATCACACCCTTTGGTGGCTTAATTCCAATATCTTCATACAACTCAGGATGAGTTAAAGGGAGCTCAACTGCTTCCTTGATCTCCTGAATTTGAGCTTCTAAACCTCCAATGTCAGCATATGACTCCAGAGGAGCTTTCTCCACTTTCATCACAGACACCATTGGATCAACCTCATCTTGGAGAATCCCAACAACGGAGAGTACCTAGCACAAAACAAACAAGTGTAACATCTCAGTGTCTCATTGAAGAATTGGTTTAACGTTGCAATGGAGCATTGTCAAATTGAGAAACAAGATAGTTCCTACTCTACCAACTAATTCCTATTTTGAAGTTACTCTACCAACTAATTACTATCCCAATTCGGAACCAGAAGAGGAAACCTAACTGCATCAACATGAAACCCTAGTTCACAAACCTTGTTATGCATCAAAATGGAGCATCCAGGCTCGAGCTGATCCTTGTCCACGAAAGACAGAATGCCAACGTAGTACTCAGGGCCAACGGAAGAAGAAACAATCGCGTGGTTCTCATCGATAAGCTCTTCGAGATTCCCAACACTCATAGGTGTCCCACGAAGATCATCAACCTTAGATCTATCTTCCTCAGCCTTCTCTTCCTGAGGTTTGAGGCGCTCCTGATTCGCCACGAACTCTTCCTCCATGAGCAGATAGTCTTTGATCCGCTCCAATTTCAGCAATCGAAGCTTACACTTAGTAGAAGGAGTAACCGTCGGCAATCTCGCGGCCGCCTCAGGTCCCTTCTGCTTCCGCTGCTTCCTCCCGACACGAGCGGGTGGAGCGGCTGGCTCGAACTTCTTCTCCTTCTTGTCTCCACCATCTGGTTTCCGATCTCCCTGCCGATTCAACCCGCCTGATGGTCCTTGACCCATGATGCTTGATGCTTGATGCTTGAATCTTGATGCTTGATCTCTTTTCTTCCTTCGTCTGAGATTTCTCGCTCTCGCTTTCTGAGAAAGAAATCTTCACATCTGATCGAAAGTCTGAGAAACTTAATAGGCCTATTGTTATCCCGGCCTTTGGGCCTATTTTTCAAAATCAAAATCAATATAAATGGATATTTTCATGTAAAGCTTTTTTTCTTTCTAGTTTTTAGAGTTATATAGGGTTGCGGTTTTGTTAGGAGGAGCCTCTTCACGTAAATTTAGAGTTTTTGGTTTGAGAAAAGTGGATCCATATCGGTGGGAATTTGCAAATGAAGGTTTCTTAAGGGGTCAAAAACGTCTCCCCAAGACTATATATAAGCTAGAGCAAATATGTTAAGGGATCCATATAGGTAGTAATCCACAATCCCATCAATTATCTATGGTCAATTTTTTTTTTTTTGCTACAAATGTTAATATTCAATAAATGAAAATGTTTGGTGTTACATAAAAGTGGGACCATTGTTCTTGATTCCTTGGAAAAAATTAAAATAAAAAACAAAGAAGCAAAGGAAATGTTACAAAGCTATTTTATCGAAGCCACAAAGCCATTAAGTTTCTAAATTTGCGCTTGTGTCTTCCGGCCGTGATTGTATTTCGGATTAGTCTATCCGTATTTTTGGTCAAGTTTCAATGGCTGTATTATATATCTTTATATGCTGAGGTTAGGAAACTTGGGCTCGAGAAAAAGGTTTAACTACAGCTTAAAAGAGATAAAAACGTGCCAATGCGAGAACTCGTCAAGTTACGTTAGCAACAACAATCGACAAGACAACAAACTTCAGACTGTGGTGGTTTATTGAGCTTAGCCGGGCGGACCTAAACATACTAATACGGTCCGTAGTTCTTATGGACCGGTCCATCGCAATCTAAGAAAAAATTTGTCCGTCGTAAAATGGGCCAAACGAACGTGGACTGATCCGTTTGATATTCTATGTGTACTTATACATTTGTGCTTCTCATCGCCCAATATTTTTCCAACTCCTTTATTTTATTTCATTTCCTTTTAGTTATCAAATGCATGCGTTTCATTGATTCTTCTTGAATGGATGCATACAAGACGTTTCACAAATCTCAACGGATGAGCGTGCCGCTCCGCTTGTCAAAAAAGAAGATGAGAAATTTGTCGACAATTGTAAAATGTTACTCGTGAGTTAGTATTAAATTAAACTTTTTGGCAGTTAGGCTGGTGAATTTATTGTAATAACCTTTTTTTTTTTTTCTTTCTTTGGCAGCTTTGAATAACCTTGTTTTTGTTTATATAAAAAAGTGTCTTTTAATTTAAACGGAGTATATTGTATATTATCTAATTTATTATAGATATCAATTTTGTACTCATCCGCTTCCATGTGTCATGTTTACATTGACTAATTATACAAAAATATAATAAAAAATAATTAATTAAATTTTTATTGTGTAAAGTATTCTATATATATACTACTTGAAGAGACAACTTAACTACACAGAGACATTGTTAAAAATTGAGGGGAAATGGCTTCTTCACACAAATGCTTCCTTTTTACATTTCTGTGTATTGCTCTTCTTTTTATTCCAGGTATGTCTTTTTTTTTTCAACATGTGTACTAATCAATTATAGTTTTAAGGTATTTTTAAAAATCTTTTGAATAATATTTTAAGTGGCGTATATAATAAACTAACTTCTTATTGCATGTGGGAAATAGAACTCTTCAAACGCAGGAAAAAAGTTTTTGAAATATTTTTAGAAAAAAAAAAGTAGTTGAAATCTTCGACATTAAAACGCCAAGTTGATGATTAGTAAATCTTAAACTTAATTTGTTAATTGAAAACAAAAGTTTGTTTTTTTAATTTTTATTTTTGTAAATACATAAAGAAACATATATCATTACTTTTTAGCAAAAATAAGCAATTATTTGAATTCCGTAAAATTCATTGTTTTTATAATAAAATTATTCTTTTTCTCATGAATTGATATGCAAAAAAAAAAAAAATTATTCTTATTAACTCATATCTTTCATTTTTTTTTTAATTCTTATTATCAAGGTTTTGCGACAAGAGATTTGTTTTCTACAAAATACGAGACTTCGTTGCTGATGGAGGATACTCCAGCCAATCCATGTGGAGAAATAAAAAACTGCAACAAAAAATGCGTCGAACAACATTTTCCTAAAGGAGGATTATGCTTAAATCCAACAAAGAATGATAATAAATCTGGATTTATTTGCCTTTGCAAAATTTAAATGCTATTTTAGAACATTATCCTGTAAAGCACATGCAATTCCATAATAACAATTTATATGACCCAAGTTATAAGCGTTCCATATAGAATTCACAGCTTAATTTGGACAATGAATATGCTTCAAAGTTAATCAAAATTTATTATCACTTTGTTGCAAAATCTACAGAATTATTTAAGGGTGTCTTATTAGTTAGCAAATTTTATTAGTTAGTTAATCAAATTATAATTGTTCATTTGCTTCCCGGATATATCAAACTGGATGATGGTTGTTGTTTCAAGTCCTTTTTATATTTTCTTTTTATATTCATTAACTTTGTTGAAATAAGATCAGAAATTTTAGTAAAATAAAATAAAATATATAAACTATATACATTAGCGAAGTAACGTAATGTAATAGTAAGAAACAAAAAAGAGAAACAAGAAAATCGAAAAACGACAGAGCTTCAAAGTTCGAGGTAGCTTTAACCACTTTGTTTTGTGCACAGAAAGAACAGTCGCCGGTGAAAAAGTCTCATCCTTTTTTGGGGATTTTTCCTCACCGCCGTTCAAATCTCTGCCCGGAGTCCACCGGCACTTCCCTCTCTTCTCCGAGACGATTTGGTTTCTTTATCGCCTCTGTTTCTCGGAGATACTGGCGATGGGAGACGAGAAGCCTCCAATTGTGATGGCCAATCGAGAAAGAGATCGAGAGCTTCTGATACCCGTCGCTGATTCCGGCGAAAATGACGACGGTTCTACTTCGAAGCCGTCTTCCTCTTCCTCTTCTTCTTCGCATCAAGCTAGCCACGAGGTCTATTTTCTTTTTCACCTTTTTTCCTGATCTAGAAAGCTACGCTGTTCTTCGTTGAGCTCATTTCAAGATTCATGCGAACTTAACAGTAGAATTCGATTTGTTTTAAGCTCTGAGTTCCTTTTCGAGTTAAGTGTTGATTCTGTTTGCCCTTAATTCAAAATCTGGGAAATTGTTTTGCCCTAGATTCCATCTATCATAACAACACTTACTTAGATAAATGTGTTAACTAGCCAAACACTGATCTTGGTTGCTTCTATAATCGCATTAAATTTGACCCTTTCTGATTGTGTAGACTATGAATTTGCATTCCAAGTGTATCCGTTGATTCTCTGAGTCTTTGTGTTATGTTCATTCTCATGGTTTCTCAAGCATATACACACAGATCAGTGTGATTTGATGCTTTAGCTACTTTCTGCAGACTTTAAGCTTGTTCATTAGGGGTTGGGCGTCGAAGAAGTTCATGACTGGCTGGTAAGCTCTTCTTTCCTTTTTTTTTTTCAGTATCTCATAAGCCAAGAGTTGTAATTTGGCACTTGATGAAGTTGTCACAGATTCAAATATCTTGTCTTGTTAAATTCTAACCTCAATTGCTTTTCTTTCTTTGCAGTGTTATCCTACTTCCTATTGCAATTACTTTCTATATAACATGGTGGTTTATTCACTTTGTTGATGGATTTTTCTCTCCGATATATGCGCAACTTGGAATCAACATATTTGGTAAGCATTTGTGTGGTGGCCCTTCTTGATCGAATCAACGATCTGGTTTCGGTTTCTCACATGAGTCTGATTTTGGTCTTGTAGGTTTTGGTTTTTTGACGTCCATTGCATTCATCTTCTTGGTCGGGGTGTTCATGTCCTCGTGGTTGGGGGCATCGGTTTTGAACCTGGGGGAGTGGTTTATCAAGCGGATGCCATTTGTTCGTCACATCTACAATGCCTCCAAGCAAATCAGCACTGCCATATCTCCTGGTCTCGCTTAAAAAGAAATACTCATATTGCATCTCAACATTATTGGTTGATTGAATTTTCCAATCTCAACTTGTTCTTATCCACTTTTGCCAGATCAAAATACACAAGCTTTCAAGGAAGTTGCAATCATCAGGCATCCACGTATAGGCGAATACGCATTTGGATTTATTACATCAACTGTTGTTCTTCAGGTGAGTGAAAACGCTTAAGTACAAGGATTTAGTTATTGCTTCCTGAACTTCTCCTTAAGGATACAAAGTGTAGACACAATTTCCAGGCATTATTTATTATGACTAGATCCCCATTCTTTACCAAATGTAATAATGCTCTTTGTCCTTACAGAATTACCCAACCGAGGAGGAACTTTGCTGTGTATACGTTCCCACCAATCACCTTTACATCGGGGATATACTACTTGTCAACAGTAATGATGTTATTAGGCCAAATCTCTCGGTCCGGGAAGGAATAGGTGAGATCACAAAGCCTTTTCTCAGAATCTAAATTCTGCCATGGTGAAAAAAACCGAAGAAGAAATGTCGGTCCTAGATAGTAGATACAACATGTTTTGGTGTATCGCATTCGAGTTATTTTGAAGAAAGCTACTGAACTTTTATATTCATTGTTCATCTGCAGAGATTGTTGTTTCGGGTGGAATGTCAATGCCGCAAATTCTATCGACACTAGATAAACCGTTGGCCTCAATCGACAGAGCTACAAGCATATAGTGTCCTGCAGAAGAAGACTTTCTGGTTTTGTTGGGATTTGGGGTTTGAATGTTTGAGGATGAGTGTGTGTCTCTTCAATTACTACATTGTTGTAACATTCCATTTGTGTTTACAAAAGTGTATAATGTAAGCTAGGTCTCTCCCTTCTTAGATATGAATCTTTATTTTTCTTGAAAAAGCATTGAGAGTTATATATACCGTTAGAAGAATTGGCTATATAATCTTTAAAAAACCCAAAATTTGATTTGGCTTATTTATTCCTCAAATATCAACCACAAGTACATCAATTCTTCTCTAGTTCCTAGCAGCTGAAGAAGATGAATATATCAAAATCAGTCATCTTCATGCGTTTTGGCGAGAGAATGAAAACTTAGTGCTTGGGGATAAGAACGATGCTGCTAATTGAGCGTGACCAGCTTAGTGTACCCAATTGTTTATTTTTGAGATTAGTTTTTGATAAGTCAAGTTTAGATGTGTTTATTAGTGAAATGTTATGATTGTTTCTTCTGATTTGAATAATTTTTAGATTGGTGTACACTTTCAAATTTGAAGATAAGGGGCAAGTTTATTTGTAAAGTTCAAATTATTTGTATGCTTTTTGTTTTCTTGATTTAAAAAGAATAAGTATATGTTAAAGTCGACATCTATTAAAGCTTTCTCATTATTGTTGCGAATGCGGATGTGACTTGAATTGCAACCATGGTAGCTGTTTGAATATTCCAAGAACATTGTTGTTGTGTTCACTCAAAAGTAAACTTAAAACAAAAAAAAATTCTAAGTAAAATCGTCGAGTGGACTAAGTAGCAATGTACACAAATAATGATAACAATTCGTAAAGAAACAATTATGAATCAAAAAGAAGAATGTGAATGGAAGAAGGAAGAAAGCCTAATAACACAATCTTTGTGAATAGTTATTATAATAATACTCTGTAATCACCTGCCAATGTTGGTGGCGTTACCTCATAAATTAAGCATGGCGACGCAGATTCAGCTGCATTGTTGCTCTCTGTAAAGTTAGGTGTAAATATTGATGATTCATGTCTTTCTTCTCAGACAGAGCTTGAGGTTGTTGAATTTGAGCGTGTGAGGAGGTTAGCTGGGAAGGTTGTTGTTTTGTTTAGTGGTTTGTGAAACTCCATTCGCGACTGCTCCTTGTTGAACCACTGGCTCGATTTTCACAGCAGCGTGTACAGGTGAGTCTAGATCCATTCTTGACGAAGAACAGTTTGATTCTGCAACAAACAAACAAAAAACAAAACTAGCTTTTAGAACGCGATTCTTGTGTTTGGCCATACTCCATTTCTCTTGAAGATATAAGAAATGCAAACCTTTTAATTCTCCGTAGGAGATTATTCTGTTAAGGCAGTCACGGAACTTGGTTAATACTACTTTCTCCTGCTCTGCATAAACCTGGTCTTGCCCGTTTGGTAGCTGCAAGGAGGGCCCCACCGAACATTTAGGTGATGCTGCAACCATTAACATAGTGTCTTGTTCATCACACATCAATGCCAAAGTTTCTGGAGACAGGTCTCTGCTTTTAGAGCCATCTGAATTGGATTCCTCTGCACCAGATTTATCAGCTTGATTTCCGCTCGCATCTTTCTCAACCTCGGTACCTTTATTATTGTCTTGTCCTTGATCTTGCGCAGAAGAAGCTAAGGAAGTTTCTGTCTTATCTTCCAACCGTTTTTCTGTTAATGTTTTGGCTGCTTCCCCAGCTACAGCAACCAGAACAGAACAAAGTGCTTTCACATCTTGTGGTTGAATTATGTCTGCCAAGAGTGACCTTCGAAAGAAAAGCAAAATGTATAACTCAGTTTCTGCAATCTCTGGATCACATTTAGCTTGGTAAACACATCAAGCATTTTACCTATATAAAACTTTGGATGGGCCTAACGACGCATTGCCTCCATGGCGAGAAACAGGTTTCGAAGATGTCGTTCTTACACTATTTGCCTGATACCAATACTTATACTATAACATCTCTCATATTCTTAACAAAGGGAACAGATAAGGAAAGCATAAAGAATATTAACCAGACCAAGCAAGTAAACTTGGGGTTTTTGCGTAACTGATTTACCTGGCCAAGCCTATGAGTAGATGAATCTTTGGTTGCTTGGGTGAAGAAAATGTCCTGATCTTTCTTTCTCTTAGGAGCTGGAGAAGATGCAAAGCCAGAGGAACCTATAGCTCCAGTTATGGCAGCATTTGCGTGTTGAAGATAAGCCACGTTGTGGGAATGTTCACCGTGAAAGAGAGCTTGTCTGTCTTCACTTCCTTCAAAGTTTTTGCACCCCAAGCATTTGCAGTTGTCAGAACAAAGAATGTTTGCCTGAAAGCACTCACAATACTTCTTAAGACATCCCGATTTCTTGCAGTGACAGCCTTTGTGGTGTTTCCCTAACATCACAACTCCACCAACCTCCTCCTGCAAATTTTGAGTTAACATTTAAAACTTTCCTAAGCAGCATATATAGGACCAACAGTTTAAAAGGCATCACACAATATATATATACACTGTTATCTCGTGCGCCGTGTGGACTGCTAGCGATTTTAGGCCTGAACGCATTTGGATTCCGTTCCAGAGTTGATTCAACCGCTTCTCGTCTCGCGGGTTCGTTTTCAACGTTGTTGAAACAATTTACACAGTTGCAACCATCACAGTAGGCGCCGGATGCAAAGCATTCACAATACCTGACCAAAAAGAACATTGCAGAGTGTTAAGTTTATAGAGTTCACTTCATATGAAGTCTATAAACAACATACCACTAAATAGTAAAACATTCTCGAAACAAACATAACAACGAGTTGATGGAGACAATGATTCGCATACTTACAGCTTCAAGCACCGTGAGTGTTTACAGTTACAGTGTTTTTTCTTCTGAGGGGTTCCATCTCTAGCTTCCACCACAGGCCTCGGCTTAGATATCGGAGATTCGGGCTTCCTGCGAAGTAGAAACAAGTGTGAGTTTTGGATATTTCAAACCTTAAACTCAATCATCAATCTGTATAAAGATATATGCTTCAACCCCCAAATCTGACTTGAGCTACATAGAACAATTAAAATAACATCTCCATAAGTTCCCAATCTACGTCCCAAAAGTTTCAATTTTTTTCCTTCGCAGAAACAAAAAGTGCCCAATTCTGAAACTTACGGAAGCCTGATTTGGGCGTGAGATTCTGACGGTGGAATCGGAGTCACCACCGTCGCTGTTATCGACCGTCCCTGACCCGTAATAGGCTGAATAGCCGTCGCTGCCGGTGAAGAGATTGATGCAGCCGGGGCTTTATTAAACTGTGAATGCTCCACATCGGAGCCAGAGCCACCAGTGAAGTCGAGTTGCCTCGCCGACTTCTTCGTCTGAATATCAGGCTCTTCTTCTGAAACCTCCTTTTTTGGCGGGAATTCGCCTCCTTCTCCCATCTAAAGAATTCGAATTTCTCAGTATCTGAAGAAACCCAGAAATTTCCCCTTTTTAATCCCACAAGCTCACAATTGATAATCAACGAAATCCCAAAGAAACACACGATAAATTACACAAATCAGCTCGAGAAACACGAGGAATTCAAGATCCAAAATCCAGCCTTAATCCCTCCCGAACGCGAAAACCCACGAGCCGAATCGGCGTCTACGAAAACTCAAACGGCAATTTGAATTCGAATTTTGAACCGCTGATATAGAGATAGGGGAAATTAGGGTTTTGAAGGGTTTTAGCTCCAGAATAAGAAGAAGAAGAAGAAGAAGAAGAGAGAAATTTGATACAACAGCGGAAAAAAAGAAAAGACTGAGACTTTGGGTTTCTTCTTCGTCTTCTCGAGAGAGAGAGATTCTCTCCTCCCTCTCTTATACATGTTTTGAAATTTCAATTTCTCGATTATATTAGACGGATAGATTTGAGAGAAAATTTGATCGTACGGTTGTTATTAAAATACTCTGATCCAACGATTACTATTTGTAAGGTTTGAAGTGTAGATGTCCGTTCACCGTCCGATCGCCGCAAAAAAGGAATTTGTTTTGTTAAAAAAAAAAAAAAAACTAGTATAGTGTTCGAGAGACGAACCATTTGTAAACTCACACGTTCACGGTCACTCGTGTCAGCACCAAAACAGAGAAGCACTACTTAAAAATAAAAGATCGTCTTAAACTGAAAAAACAGAGTCATGTTGATGTTATGGTGTGACTCTTCTCAAAGCAAGAAAACGGATAAAAACAAATCTACGCTTTTGTCATTAACTATTTTGAAAACTTATATTTTACCCTGTGAAGTTATTCAGCACCTCAGTACCCAAAATCTCCTTTGTTAGCACAATCCACTCATGAATTGCCTCTTCAAATAGTAATACAAAACGCTGTGGATTTGTGGCAATTGGGTCGAAACCTCTATTGGGCCAAAAAGAAATTGGTGAGGTCCAAAAAATAAACACGCATATTCATTAAGTCAAAACGGCGGATTATAAGAAGAGCGTGTGATCTTCATCTACAAAGTGAGACGTAACAAACTCAAGAAACAGAAGAGAGAGAAACAGAGGAGCTAGAGAGAGAGAGAGATTCAGTGAAGTCGTCATCTCCAGCGAGTCTCGCGAAGCTCAGGTTTCTTCTCCGGCGTGTTTCCGAGTACTCTGATTGCTCACGATCAGGTTCTAAGTCTTCGTCTATCTCGCTATACCTGAAACGAGACAAGATAGAGATTAGAACTTGTATCGAAGCTTGTAATCCAAGATCAGGGAGGTTCTGATCAGAAGTGGATAGTGAATTCGCAGGAATTGCGTTAAAATCCCCCGGACGTAGCCTATGGGTGAACCGGGTAAACAATTATCTTGTGTTCATAAGTTCTTAGATTGCGATTGTCATTACAAATATCACACAGAATTACATGTTAAAATCCTACAAGTGGTATCAGAGCTCAAGGTTGAGCATAATCTCTGTGTGATAAATCGCTTTCTAAGGGAACACAAGATCTCGTCAAGATCAGTCAATTGGAATTGTTGGGATTAGATTTCGCTCTAAAGGAAGAAGAATTTGTAGCAGATGAAAAAGGTAAGGAGGTTGTGGATGAAGAGACCAAGCCTGATCCATCAAAGAAAGAGAATATCAAAAGGTGTAAGAATCTGATTTGTATATGTTTGACAAACTCGATCTTAAGAAAGGTCATGAAGGAGCCAACAACTTTAGCAGTTTGGAAAGCACTTGGAAAAGATTATCAAACAAAGTCCCTCCCAAACAGAATTTACCTAAAGCAGCAGTTTGCAAGTTACAGAATGGAGGAGTCAAGGAGCATTGAGGAAAATCTAAATGAGTTTCTCAAATTGGTGGATGATCTTAGCAGTTTGAACATAACAGTTTCAGAAGAAGATCAAGCAATCCAGGTCCTAACCAGTCTCCCACCAAAGTTTGAACAACTGGTTCATACTCTGAAGTATGGCAGTGAGAAGGATACACTGACATTGGATGATGTGGTGACTGGGGCTTATGCTAAAGAGGTTAAGCTTAAGCAGAAAGGCTTACTAGGTAAGCAGAAAGTTGAAGCAGAAGGGTTGTATGCTGGTGATCGTGGCAGGTCTGAAAAGAAGAATGATCATCAAGGAAAGGGCAAGAAGAAAAGGTATAAGTCCAAAGGTAAAAACGGCAAGAACAACAAAGCCTGCTTCATATGTGGAAAAGAAGGACATTGGAAAAAGGATTGTCCTGAAAAAGGAAAACAGAGACAACAAGGAAGTTCTTAAAATGTGGTGATTAGAATGATAGACCCAACTGTCTTAATGGCTAGTGAGGACTACGTTGAAGATGAATGGGTTCTGGATTCTGGAAGTTGTTATCACATTACTCCAAATAAGCGTCTGCTATATGATCTGGAGGAGTTCAATGGTGGAAGGGTGCTAATGGGAAACAATACTTAAAGTGACATCAAAGGAAAGGGCAAGATAAGAATCACTAGACCATATGGTTCAGTTGTGATCCTGTCAGATGTGAAGTATATGCCAACAATGGGCAGAAACTTGATCTCCTACGGATGTCTTGAAAAGGCATGCTGTAAGTATGAGGGTGAAGACTTTGTTGTGAAGTTTAAAAAGGAAGGCAAAGAGGTGATCTCAGGGAAGTTCCGAAACGGACTGTACTATCTAGAAGGGACAGTGTCACAGGGAGAATCATGTTCAGCAAAGGCAATAGTTGATTCTACAAGAAAGTGGCATTCTAGACTGGGACACATGAGCCAGAAGAATATGGAAAGACTAGTGACAGGGGGATATCTGAAAAAGCAAGATGTAATGGAGCTCGGATTCTGTGAAAACTGTGTGTTCGGGAAATCTCACAAACAAAGTTTCAAGAAAGGGAAGCATACATTAAAGGAAACTCTTGAATATGTGCATTCTGATCTCTGGGGTTCACCAAATGTGACACCAAGTTTAGCAGAGAATCAGTACTTCATCTCATTTATAGATGACTATTCGAGGAAAGTCTGGATATTCTTCCTAAGGACTAAAGATGAGGTTTTCCAGAAGTTCAAGGAATGGAAGTTGCTCGTTGAAAATCAGACATGCAAGAAGTTAAAGTGCTTAAGGACAGATAATGGTTTAAAGTTTTGCAACAATCAGTTTGATAATTTCTGTAAAGCTGAAGGAGTAAACAGGCACAGAACATGCACTTATACTCCACAACAAAATGGAGTTTCTGAGAGAATGAATAGAACTATCATGGAAAGAGTAAGGTGTATGCTAGCTGAGAGTGGATTAGAAGAAAGGTTTTGGGCAGAAGCTGCTTCAACAGCAGTGTATCTGATTAATAGATCACCAAGTTCTGTAGTTGATTATAAGTTTCCAGAAGAGTTGTGGTCAGGAGTTAAGCCGAGTATTGGTCATCTCAGGAGATTTGGATGTGCTGCTTATGTCCATGTTGTGAAGTCCAAAACTAGTCCTAGAGCAGTTAAAGGTTTCTTCGTAGGCTATTCACAAGCACTAAGGGGTTCATAATATGGTTACCAGAAGAAGGAAAGTGTACCATCAACAGAAATGTTGTGTTTCATGAGGAAGATGTCTTCAAAAATTCACAGGCATCAGAAGGTATTACTCAGAAGGAAGTCAGAACTTAACAGGTCCAGGATCAGAAAGGATCTAAGAGAGTGTCATTCAGTCCTAATATAATTCAAGGTCCTACACAGAGTTCTAGAAATGTGAGGTGTTCTGATTCAGGTGGAGCTACTTCAGAAACATATGAAGAACCGGAAAGTGTCAGCAAAGAGACAGTGGTTATTTCAGATAGTGAAGGAGAACATGCAGAATCAGAGACTGTGAATTTGCAGGAATATGTGTTGGCAAGAGACATAAGTAGAAGAAGTACGAAATTTCCATCTAAGTATGATGATTTTGATGTGGTGGCATATGCTTTAGTGGCAGCTTCAGGGATTGAAATAGATGAACCCATATCATTTTCAGAAGCCAAAAGGCACATACATTGGAAATTTTGGAACCTTGCAGGCGATGAGGAAATGGATTCTCTACACATAAATGGGACTTGGAGTTTGGTGGATAAGCCAAACGGGAAGAAAGTGATAGGCTGCAAGTGGGTGTTCAAGCGGAAACCAGGAATACCAGGAGTAGAAGAACCTAAATACAAAGCTAGATTGGTGGCAAAAGGTTATTCTCAGGTGGAGGGAATAGACTACAATGAAGTGTTTTCTCATGTTGTGAAGCATGTTTCAATCAGAATCATGTTGATCTCTGGTGGTGAATCAAGACTTTGAGCTGGAACAACATGTGACTCTAGATGAAAATTTTTTTATGAGTCAAACAGAAGGGTATGTAGTGAAGGGTCAGGAGGATAAGGTTTGTCTTCTGAAGAAGTCATTGTATGGGCTTAAGCAGTCTCCAAGGCAGTGGAACAGAAGGTTTGACAGTTTTATAAAATCTCAGAAATTCAGTCAAAGTAAACATGATCCGTGTGTCTACATTAAGGGTGAGAAAATTTCAGAAATGATGTATCTTCTCCTATATGTGGATGATATGTTGGTTGCATCAAAAGACATGGGTAAAATTCAGAAGTTGAAGGAGGTTTTAAGCACTGAGTTTGAAATGAAGGATTTGGGTGCAGCAACAAGGATTTTGGGAATGGATATAATCAGAGACAGGAAGAAAGGAATTCTTAAACTTTCTCAAAGCAGATACATTGAGCAAGTGTTAAGAACCTTCAATATGGCTGATGCTAAAGCAGTAGCCACACCTATTGGTTCTCAGTTTAAGCTGAAGAGTTTAAGTCAGGAAGAACATGAATCAAAAGCTTCACTAATGAGGGATGTTCCATATGCAAGTGCAGTTGGGAGTCTTATGTATGCAATGGTGGGTTCTAGGCCTGATTTGGCTCATGCTGTAGGGGTGGTAAGCAGATTCATGGGTAATCCAGGCCGTGTGCATTGGGAAGCAGTTAAGTGGATATTGAAGTATCTTAAAGGTGCATCAGTTTTAAGCTTGACTTTTACTCAGAATAAAGATTTTAAAGTGGTTGGGTTTTCAGATGCTGATTATGCTACATATTTAGATCGTAGAAGATCAATTACAGGTTTTGTGTTTTAAGTTGGAGGAAATACAGTGAGCTGGAAATCGGGACTCCAACTTGTAGTTGCTCTCTCAACCACAAAATCAGAATACATGGCTTTAGCAGAAGCATTCAAAAAAGCTTTGTGGCTTAAAAGGTTTGTTACTGAATTGGGTTTTAAACAGGATGATGTTAAAGTGTTTTCAGATTCCCAGAGTGCTATACACTTGATCAAAAATGGAGGTTTCCATGAGAGGACCAAGCATATACACACGAGGTACAATTTTATGAGGGAAACAGTTGAAGATGGTGAAGTTTCAATTAACAAGATTCATACATCTGTTAATCATGCGGATCTCCTAACTAAAGGGTTATATGGAAACAAGTTTGAGCAGGGGCGTGTACTGGTCAAAGTCCTTGAGTAGCGACAGACGCTGAGTGTTGCGGGATGTTTCTGTTGCTCATCATCTCGCAGGCACATAAAGGAAGACAAAAGGTCAGTCTTCTAAAGTAAGAGTTAAAAGCAACAGAAAGCAAGCTATTTGAATCAGATTACAGGGAAATCAGTTCAAAGAGTCAGAGGGGTTCATAACAGATGAGTTACATGTGTTGTTTGGTTTGGGTCAGCTGAGTTTGAGGTTCAGATACTACGTCATCTGTGAAACAGTAAAGCAAGTGTCAAGGGTCTTCAAACAGAAAAGCGAAAGGAATAAACCAGTATCAGTAAATAAGGCGTTTACCTAAAGGTGGAGTTCTTCAGAACGGATTTTAGTTTCTGATGTGAAGTCGACGGGTTGACGAGCTCGGATGGTCATTGTCTCACATGCAGAAGAAGAGACGAAAGGTCAGTAACGGGTTCTAAGAGAAATTCAAAGTCAGAAGTTAAAAGACAAAGAGAGGTTTGAGTTTACCTTAGATCGGAAGTTTGATGAAGGTTTCAACTAAAAAAAAAAAAAAAATCGTGGTCTCTGGTACCTGAAAGAGGTTCAGGGAAGGTGGTTAGTCTCAGAAGTCTACAGATCGACAAAAGGGAACATTAAGGTTGAACAGTCACTAAGCTAGAAGGAGCTGAAGGAGTGAAGAGGTTACCTTGAGGGTTAGAGGAGACGACGGCGATCAGTTTGATCGGCTCAGATCGTCGGTCTGATGAGCAGAAGTGGAGGTGCGGCAAAATCGCCACAAAACTACGCTAGAGCTTCGGAGGTGGAACATTCGGGAGTTTGTCCGAAAAAAAGAACTAGGGTTTCCGACAAGTGCCAAGGTGGAGTTTGTGGATTTGTGGCAATTGGGTCGAAACCTCTATTGGGCCAAGAAGAAATTGGTGAGGCCCAAAAAGTAAACACGCATACTCATTAAGTCAAAACGGTAAGAAGAGCGTGTGATCTTTGTCTACAAAGTGAGACGTAACAAACTCAAGAAACAGAAGAGAGAGAAACAGAGGAGCTAGAGAGAGAGAGATTCAGTGAAGTCGTCATCTCCCACGAGTCTCGCGAAGCTCAGGTTTCTTCTCCGGCGTGTTTCCGAGTACTCCGATTGCTCACGATCAGGTTCTAAGTCTTCGTCTCTCTTGCTATACCTGAAACGAGACAAGATAGAGATTATAACTTGTATCAAAGCTTGTAATCCAAGATCAGGGAGGTTCTGATCAGAAGTGGATAGTGAATTCGCAGGAATTGCGTTAAAATCCTCCGGACGTAGCCTACGGGTGAACCGGGTAAACAATTCTCTTGTGTTCATAAGTTCTTAGATTGCGATTGTCATTACAAATATCACACAAAATTACAGGTTAAAATCCTACAAATGCTTCTCCCAAATAACCGTATTAATGAGCCCATGTAGAATAACCAACTTACGTAGCTTATTGTGGTCAGGACACTCATTCAAGGCTTCCACTAATTCTGATCTCACATTCACAACACGATTCAACGAATTTCTATAGCTTCAATGCGAATGGCTAGCATAGTCAAATTCCTCTCATTGTCATGACTAGAGACGGCATGAATGCTAATGAGTCGTCCCCTAGCAAAGAGATGTCATATATGTTAGGTGACAATTTGAGAGTTAGCAGTGAAAAACAAGTATCTAATATTTATTCGTGCAAAATTTGAGCAAGACATTTTTAACATATTGTTCTTCCATGATCAATTTCAAACATGTGATTTAGATTTATACAATTTCTTATGCAATCTAGAAACTCCTCAAACAAACAGAAAAATATCTAAATGAGGAATTGATGAAAAATATTCAATAACTTCGATTTCATGCTTTCTCGCAAAAAAATCCGAATCCACTTATTTCCGCCAAAAATATGGTTCCACGTTTTCCCGCCAAAAAAATATTTTCCGGGTGAAATTTGGTTCCGCGTTTTTCCATCAAAAACCAATTTCGTGTTTTCTTGCCCAAAAAATGATTATGCGTTTCTCACCAAAAATGTGATTTTGTTATGTATTTTCCCGCAAAAATGATTTTCATTGTCTCATCATGGGTGAACCAATGACAGAGCATAGGTGAACCATTGACAGAGAAATTATTGGATTTAGGCTAAGCATGGGTGAACCATTGACCGAGCAATTCCTGGGAGCGTTTTTTTTGGAAAGCGGGCAAAGAAGGAGTCTCTGATCTTTAGGTCGAGCTATTTGACAACTGCTTCCACTGTGATGGAAGTGCTGTTGTATAGAATACTGATTTTCTCTTTCCAAAGGAGATAAATCGTTGCATGAAATACAAAACATTTAATGTTTTGGAGAGAAGCCGAGAATAGAACAGCATCTAAGTGATAGAAGACTGTCAATCCATAAATACCATGTTTTGTGAGCTTAGTCGAGGGAGAACAAGTTTCCCTACCTGCCTCGAGAAGTCGCAATGGAGGAACAAGTGCTCTCTTGTTTTCGGTTGAGAGTTACAGAGGCAGCAAGATAGAGGGACGTTGATTCTCCAATTTGCCATTCGAGACCTCGTCGAAAGTCTGTCCATATTGGTTATCCAAAAATTGAAAACATGTTTAAGAACTGAATGCTTGAACCATACCGCTTTAAACCACGAAACCACTTGAGCTATATATAGGCCTAAAGAATTTCCATGTTTTCTTTGTGGAGACTATGTTTTGTCTTGATCCTTCCATACCCCCAAGTGAATGTTAATAGAAGCGTGGAGCGTAAAGCTCTTATCTCTTTGTTTCTGGTTCTGACTGAGGGTAGTCCTCATCCGTGACTATCATTTGCCGCGTGAGAAACAGATGCATCAATTGGTAATCCAAGTCTCCTAAATCCTTATGATCCAATGAAGTCAATTAGTGGACTATGATGAAGCTAATTATCAAACCAAGCTTACCGTGGATCCATCTCCACTTTCACATCCAATGAGATGCTTCGCAATTGGTCTCAATGAAAGCAACTATATATTTACTTCTATTCGTATAAGGAAATCTCAATGTAGATAAATATTTCAACTTGTATATGGAATAAAGCAGACTTTCATGAATTATTATAATAAACCACTTGTTTATGGATTATATGAAGTTTAAAAGGAATTCATGTTAATGTGCCGTTATAATAGAGAACTATAGCAACAATCTATGAAGTTCGGAAAGAGAGGAACGGAAGACGTCATCAAAAACAGCCTCATTCACAGGTGCAAATGGCAAATGACATTTATAAGAGGATAATAAATCGTATCTTATCCCTGAAATCTGCAGCAAATGAAGTAAGAGAAGCTCTTATAGCAAGATGGAATAGCTCTTGTACACTCTGAATAGAGCCTGAGCTTTTAAGCCCTGTATCATGCCGTCAAGCTCTGCTCCTTTTCTTGAATTAGTTGTGCTATTATGCTATTATCTTACAAACTTTTCCCAGCTTTCTTGTATTTTCCTATGTAAACATTTTTCTTTTTTTTGTTGATCAATAATATTACATTTCAACGAAAAAAAATAGAGAACTATAGAAGATGTTAGATACTAAAATTTAAAATACAACCTTCATTGGAGTTATTAGTTATTACATACGTACATTAGAGATAATAAAAGAAAAAGTTTCCTAACTCAATCAAGAAAACATAATTCACTTGCCCATCTCATACACGTCAACGTCAACTGCAAATCTTCAAAGGCCAAACGCCAAAAACAAGCTTCGAGGTTTTTAAGTGATCGTATAACATCATGAGCAATCAATCTTGGAAACGCTTTTTTTCTTTCTCAGTAGATTGGATGCTCATTATGTTATAACATTACTATTTATTCTTCTATCATTTTTTCGACTGACCAAAATCCAGATAGAATAAAGTGAACGGTTCACCGGAAAGTGACCCCGAACGCCGGAGCCCAATAGTCGGCGCCATTGTCGCTGCCAACTTGGAGTGTGCATGAAATGGGGACAAGACAGAGTCCTCTACTTTTCAAATCTTTCTTATGTTCCTCGTTAAGGTTTGAATCTTGATTGTTTGTAGATGACGATGAAGCTCCTTTTGTTCTTTTCATGAAATACTCATTCACAAGCTGACCACCAATGTAGAAAACTTCTTCAGTATATTTATGTAATAACAAGTTTTACGCATTTCACAAAAAAAAAAAAAGTTTAAAAGATTAGTATAGTATGAGTAATATATAAAATAAGTTTTGTAGGATGCTCAAAACTGTGAGACCCTAAGATTTTTATACCGTTTTGGTGAAAGAAAAAAAATATGAACAAATTAAAAGAGAAAACTAAAATCTAGTAAGATTTCTTTCACTATTTCTCTCAATTCGACTTGAATTGATGTCACAAACTGAATTGCGATTGGATTTGTAACGAAAATGCTAAAAAAATGTAAGTCACAACAAATCTCATAGTCACAGTCAAAAGATATTATATATAGAGATATTTTGGTTGAAAAAGTTGTTTCTAATCATTTGTTAGTAACTTCTATGATTAAAATAAAAAATTCATTTAAGTGGCTCTTTGTTTCTTCAACAACACAATTAAGTGGCTTTTCTGGTTTTATGAAAGGTTATTGAATTACTATGAGGACTGAAAAGGAAAGCTTGTTATGTCATCTTTTTATTTTATTGACCATACTTTATTTGAGTCCTTTCACTTTTAAGAGAACAATAGTAAAGAGAAAAAGGCTAAATTTTTGAAACTAAAGCTGCCAACTGTTGTTTTTAAGATTTTGGTTTAATTGATCCAATAAAAAGAAAAGCATGAATATGTGCGTACCTGACCAGGGTCCTCATCAGGAAATATACCATGCATATCTCCTTGTGCCTATACATTTAATTAGCATTTAATTATAATTAGTAACTTACTTAATTCAGAATTATGATGTGCAAGTAGAAACACATATGTATGTGTTTAATTACATGTAGTTAATGTGTATATGAATTTAATGCTTACATTTTGGTGCATCATATTATTCCTCGTGGGAGTACCAAAGTATGGTACACTTAGAACCTGAAATTAAACCCCAAAGAAAAAAAAAATTGAAAAAATAGTTGCATCAATTTAATAGTTACTCTAAAGACAACAAAACTATTTATCAATTTTCAACGGGATTTTTAGAGTCAGGTCCAAAAGGACCAAAACAAATCTCACAAAATACATTCGCTATACATTTATAGAAATACCTTAAAATAGATAATGAGAACTAAATAGGAATCGATCATCAACCACGAATTATTGTTTCGATTTATTGTTTAGTTTTCCAAAAAAATTATATGAGTCAATATTTTTATTTTTTTTTGTATATATTGGTTTATCACTCATCAAAGAAGAAAATTGAACTCCAAATAATCCACATGACTTTGTTTAGTTGTGAGGGAAGATTCGAATAAATAGTTTTCTTGAAATAAGAAGCATGGTAGTTTGGAAAAGACAAGTCACCTCAATTTGACTGTGGAGGAATCTAATGTATCCAATAGCCTCCGACAAGACAGAGGCTGTGTCAGTCTGAAAAAAAGAGGAATAATCAATTAACCAATAGGTAACAGATATTACATGACTAATTTAATTTAGAAATTAGAATATCTTAATTAAGTTATTAGTAAAGGAAAATTATCAGTAATCATACCTTGCCAAAGGGAGATACTAGCTGATGAAGAGCTGCGATTCGGCCTCCAAGCTTCTCTTTTCTCACCTTTGATGAGTGATAAACCAATATATACAAAAAAAAATAAAAATATTGACTCATATAATTTTTTTACATATATATGTAATTTTTTTTTGTTAAACCTTTGATCAGTTTCGTAATGGCAAAAGATAAAAATATTCTCCAAGTATCTTAATATATAATTTTTCGTTAGTATGGCGTGAAATATATCTATTCGTAAACATATGAATTTGGATATGGTTGAAGGAATGTGCAATTATATTAAATCGAAGTTAGACATTAACGGAAAATTGATCTAAGATCCAATACAAATAAAACATAAATTTTGATAACTCTCAAAAATAAAGATATACTTTGTTACAAACATACCACATCAATTTAGACACGAAAAAATAGATAATTAACTTCTTATTTTTTTATAAACCAAAACACTATGTAAGCTAACTGCAAAATGTGTTGGGTTCTACTGCTGAATAATAGAGAAAAAAAAAAAAAAAAAGAGTAAGAAGTCATAAGTTGGATAATTTTAAAATTTTGTAGAAAACGAAATCTGAACTGAAACGGAATCAAACTGTAAAACAGATCGTAGTTTCTATTTTTCATTAAAAAAACGAACAAAAAAGGATTGGGTAACTACCGTTGAATCATATATAGGAAAGAAAGAGAAAAGAATAATGAGATCAAGAAGAAGAAGACACATAAGAAAGACAAAAATGTTACAATCACACACACATGCATCTTATTCTGTTCCCATTCAATTCCCTTTAGTTTGTTTCTTTCTTCTCCTTTGTTTCTGTGTTCTTGTTTTGTTATTATAAATGTCAGCAAGAGATAGAAAACAGAGAGCAAAAGATTTTAGCTAGTTACCTTGAGATTTGACTGTGATGAAGGAAGAAGAGAAGGTACTTGAAGCTTTGGTTTCTTATTTGCAAAAGAAGACCCACCAATCTCTGAGCTATTACACTTCATTAACACACATTGAACAAAACATCTAGAACTATTAATTGATAAATCATATAGAATTGATCTTTGTTAACAAAAAAATAAATGATCTGAAATGATTATATATTTTGACCCATACCTCGGACAAGTTAAGACAATGGTGATTGTTATTGTTGTTTTCTTCATTGATGTTTTGAATTGTTGTCATTGTAACACAAGACTTGTTTAGAGGTGAGTTCGGTGACGACATCATCACATAACCATTATTATTGTTAATATCTTGTTTGATGGAAGCTTGGTGCCTCAAAACTTGTTCTTCCCAATTCTCTAGCTTCTTCTCTTGGTAACTATGCTGTTGATTTTGATGACAATGATGGTTCATCATCTCCATTCTTTCTTCGTCTCCCACCATCAATCCACCCCTTCAATTGAAAGACATAATCCATATTAGAAACTTTGTTAGATTAATTCATGTTACAAAACAAATCCAAGAGCTTGAAACCATTTTACTTAGAAAACATGTCTCAATATGGATAGAAATAGTTACAAGAGGAGTTGGCTAAGGCTCCATGGTTGGTCAAGAGGCAGATCATCACTATTGTCAAGCCAAGAAGAGAAGTTAGGGTTACTGGTAGGAGGCAGAGAAGGTGAAGAAGAAGATGAAGAAGAAGTCGGAGAAGGAAAGAAGTTGGGCAAGATACTCGGAAGAAGATAGGTGGTGGTAGACGGCGGCAGCTGCGGTGGTGGTGGCATCAAGCCGCCGCTTACTTTATTCCACCAGTTAGGGTTTCCAGCCGCCGTGAGGTGTTGTACCGGCGAACTCTCTAACACTCCTCTATTCATCGTCTCTCTCTAGACTATTCTACAAAAGAATCTGGAAAGGCTTTGAGATTTGTTTGTTTCTCTATGCTTTAGTTTTTGGAGAAAAGAAAAGAGGAAGAGAAATAAACAAATTGAACACTAGGTCGATCTCAATGATCATTTTTATGATGTAAATAAAACTTTTTTTTTTTTTGTCTTTCTCTCCTTCTTTTCCTTTTTATCTTTTTTTTTTCTTCTTCCTTTTATTAGTATCAGGAATTCAGGATGTCCAAATTCGATGTAGTGATAGAAAGAGTATTTGACAAAGAGTTTCAAGTAAATTGTATTATATTTTAAATTTCTATTGATTTTATTTAGTAGCAAATGACATATTTTCTAATAAATTACATTAAAATGATAAACATATTTGTTTTTTTAAAATAATATTAATTTTATACGGTACTTAATCGAAACGGAAGTAGTTTTTCATAACATGTTGTTTCCTTGCAACTAGATTCTTGAATATCATAATTATGATTGGACATTTAATTTACACAGCTTGAAGATGGGTCTTTTGTCGAAATAGAATGTAATGGTCTATTTATACCGGCTACTCTAGTTTTATTTAGGCAATTGTCTAAAATAACACATTTTAAATTTTTTGTTCCAAATTTAATACCACTAGTTAAAATTGATAATAATAGCACAAAATGAATATTAAAATAATCCAAAATCATTTTCTAATGTAAAACCAAACCCTAATTAGGAGTGAACTCAAACATAATGTTTTAATTTTATTTTAAATTTATTTTGGGTAACCATATATTTTTACATAATTATTTGTGCTATTTTTGGAATTTTAAATTCGGTGTGCTAGATTCAGAATAAAAAGTAAATTTTTATTGGTATAAATTAACATTTTTTTGCCAACTGTATATATAAATTAACATATATAAATAACTAATAGACCTTTGAACAAAACAAAAAAAAACTAATAGACCAGAATATGTAATCTACTGGTCTGTATTAATGTTGTTCATGTATCATTAGCTATTTAAATTCTAACTCGATAAAATGTAGAATATATGTTATTAAAAAAAAAATATAACCAAAGATTATTGTAAAAAGAAACTCGAAATATATATTTACCTAAAAGTGTGCGATCAAAATAATCAGGAGATAAATTTATTAGGTTTGAGTTGTTTTAAAGGCATGGAATGTATTTGCATTGTCACCATATTCGAATAAAACATTTAATGAAGTAGTATGATGAATATTGTATACCAGAATTACGTCGCAAATCCAGACTTTTTTTTTAATCTATTTGTATTTTATATTCTGTTTTATTTCTTTTTGCCCTGAACCTTAAAAACCAAATAAACAATACTGATAAAAAGTAGCGTGTTATGTAGATCAAGTACTTTAAAACAAATGATCAAATCCAATAAAACTTTAGTATAATTTATGAGGACGACATTCTTATATAATCTGAATACGTTTATGTAAAGTCATGCATACATATTTACTAGTTTTGATAAATATATACTACAAGTTAATAAGTCATTAATTAATTTAGGAAAATTATTTTAATAAGCCATTAAAAATCATTTTAGTATACTGTATACTTCATCTTTTTCCATGCTTTAGCTTTATCTTAAAGTAGGGCAGAGAAAGTTACTTTCGTTATTTCATCGAATTATGAATTTTCTTTTGATTAAAAAAACTCAAGAATGAAAATATTTAAAATAGAAAAAGGGGTTATTCGTATACTTATTTTTTGTAAGGATAAAATTGGGATTATTCGTATACTATTTATACACGGTGTTAAGATATATTCGAATATATATTTTCCGCATACTAAAAGTGTCTTGCATTTATGCATATTTCTTACAGAGAATGTAAATTCAAACCTTTTTTAATTCCATTTTCAAATCAATTCCTTTTTTTTTTAATCAACAAAAATTCCAAATCCTTTTTTTTAAAAACTTCCAAATCTTCGGTCCATAATTTTGTTAAGCTATTTGTCTTAATTTTTTTCATATATAATTTTTGTATTCCAACTAGTGATAGAAATGTTCTCTTTGTTGGTGACTTTAATGAATCAACATGTGTTGCGTAGGGTTTTATACGTACCCGCTTAAAAAGGAATATAATTTAAGAAAGCTAGTTACGTTAAAATGTGTCAAAAGTTTATCTGAGTCTTCATTACATCGGATC
Organism: Eutrema heterophyllum; assembly: GCA_002933915.1. Lineage (NCBI taxonomy): Eukaryota > Viridiplantae > Streptophyta > Magnoliopsida > Brassicales > Brassicaceae > Eutrema > Eutrema heterophyllum. The sequence goes on along the minus strand of PKMM01011667.1, from coordinate 372,855 downwards.
ATCGTCATAAGCTTTAAGGAAAACATATTACTAAAATAATCCGACTGAAAAATAGCATTTAAAAAAAAAAAAAGTACGTATTAAGGAAATAAATGTATAGATTGGCATTTCTTTCCTTTTTCATTCCAATATGCTCATCGGCTTCACGTAACCATTACATCACCATAGTCCCAGCTTATATATATATATATATATATTTATGTATACTTATGAAAAACTCTTTCTTCTAATCTGCGCATGTTAGAGTTGGGAAAAAAGCTAGTTATATTTAAATGTACCTCTGTTATTATCCACCTCTGGTTTAAATCGAGGAAAATATTTATTGAAAAAAGTAGTACGTACTTGCAAATAATTTTCTTGCCACTCACACAGAATATGATTAAAGCATGATTTCATGGTGACGCATTCAACCAGAACTTGAAGGCGAAACGGTGAATTTGTTTGCGTTAGCAAAAATGAAATGAAATATAACATCCCACATTATAATTTGATTTTTATTTGTCGACACAAAAAAAAAGATTATAATTTTCATTTTACACCAAAAAGGCCACATTTATCAAAGGAGTCAATTTCTAGGGCTTGGAGATCCTCCTGTCTGTCTAAAGAATGATTACAATTTCCAATAAATTCTTCATCTATAGGCTTTTACAAATAGATTTCCTAATCACATTTTACGTTTCTTAATTAGTTATTTTTAATTTAAAGATATATACATATATCTCGAAGTATACAATTTCTAGTACTATACTCTTTTAATAAATATATAACCTAAACAATAGGAATAGCTCAAATTTTCTTAGCAAGGTGCAATATTTTAAATTGTGGATATAACGATGGTGCATATGAGTTTTTTTTTTTTTTTTGTCGAGCAAATACTTCATTAAAACTTAAAAAGGTTCAGCTTCAAGCTGGTACAAAGCTTGTTTAGCTAGAGAGTCAGCTACAACATTTGCTGCTCTTGGAATGAAATTAAACAACAATTAAAGTATCGAACACATCTGTATAAGTGGCAATGTCAGCCATAATACCGTGTATGATAGATAGAGGGAATCCATTGTTGATGGCCCTGATAATTTGGAGGGAATTGGACTCGACCGATATGTTCCTAAAACCTGTTTTTTTTTTTTGAATTTATTTCCGGGCCCTATCAAAATGGTTCCGACTAGCACATGATTACCTCTATGTGTTTCTGAAAGACCGGTAATGTTCCCATTTTAATCTTCCGGTGGCCAAGACGTGGACTCGAACTGTGGGTGTCATATTGGAGTTTTATCTCCTCAAGTACCACTAGTTTAAGGCCTCTTGGTTCCTAAAACCTGCTTTGGAGAGGACCTCTCTGATTGCTAAGCCTTCCGCAACCAGAGGAGATATAACAAAACTCGCGCCAGTTGAGTTACTGCTTATTACATTATGGTTTCATATATACGAATGTGACGTTGTTAAAAGTAGATTTAGAAATGCCGTGTAAAAACATTATATGAACATCGCTATAGTTGAAGTAATTTTTTTTCTCATACTTAGGGAATTGAAGTGGTTAATATCATTCTTAAAAGTAAAACATATTTGTAGTGACTAGTTAAATTTTTTGCTAAAACAATAAATTTAAAAACATAGATGATGCGCTCCAGTCGTTTTTAGAACTAATTAATTTATTTGTTGGTCTTTCTATCTTTTATGAACAGATTTCTACTTTTTTCTTCGCCTCTGATAGTTAACTATGTTTTGCAACAACTTTGGAATTTATAGTTCAAAAAAAAAAAAAATTATTTGCTAATTTGTCACTTTTTGAAAATATTTTTAGTTTTTTAACACTTTCCAAAAAGTGTTTAAGGTCTAGCATTTTGTGGACTGTATACCTATTGATTTTCTAGTTAAATCCATGTATAGTACCACGTGAAAGCAAATGGTGTACTGTACACGCGTGTATCAACATGGGGTAAAATGATCATTTTGCAAGAGAAAGTGTTAGATATTTGGGACAGTACACAAAGTGTTAGAAAACTAAGAGAGTTTTGGGAAAGTGACTGTACACACAAATACTTCAAAAAAAAACAACTTTGGCATTTCAATCAAATGTGTATGCAATGACGAAGTATTTGCGTACACAGTCACTTTCCCAAAACTCTTTTAGTTTTCTAACACTTTGTGTACTGTCTAAAATATCTAACACTTTCTCTTGCAAAATGACAATTTTACCCCATGTTGATACACACGTGTACAGTACACCCCTTGCTTTCGCGCTGTACTATACAAGGATTTGACTAGAAAGTCAAGGGGTGTACAATCCACAAAGTGCTAGATCCTTAAACACTTTTTAGAAAGTGCTAAAAAATTAAGAAAGTTTTCAAAAAGTGACAAATTAGCCAAAAATCCCTCCGATGATATGCAACTGTTCATTCTAAGAAAAATACTATCAAAGTCTTTATTAATTTAATACATACATGGATGTAGAGATAATTTATGCAGTACAATGTCACATATTCTAACTATTCAAGGGTTGATTGGTTTGGATAGTAACTGTTATATAAAATAACAAGATTTCCATAAGATTGACCCATTTTTTCCAACCGATTTGATGAGTATTTCCCTTTCCGATCACTTTTTTTCTTTTCCACTTTCTTTAATTCTCGTAATTTAAATTCTAAATCTGATTGTTTGATCCAATCTTCTAAGATTAAATTCATGGGAGTTCCTTTGTTAAATTATGTTACTCCTTATTGAATTCCAAGTTTAGAAATTCATTTATAATTTTAATATGTTCTCGACTAGAAAAATATATGATAGTATGTATTTTCTAACAAAATTAATACCTTAAAACGAAGTAAAAAAAAAATTAATACCTTAAAACCAAATTACTAAATACCTAAAAACCAAAGTACTATTGATATCCGGATCGACTACCTACTTTTAATCTTGGTCGTTTTTTAATGTAAAAGAAAGTTAATACTAAAACTAATTAGAAATAAGAATTAACCTCGTGACATGAAACAATATTAAATAAGCGTATTATTTGAGAGAAAAATGGTTTTAACTTTTAAGGCCAAGGGGAATGATGAAGATGAAGCATGCTTTGTCCGTACCGGCCATAATCTTTGTCGGAGACGATGTGTCGTTTCTTCCCAAATTATATTCTCTTTTTTTTTTTTTTTTTTTTAAATTTAGGTGTGTCATCTTATTTTACTTACCTTTCTAGAATAGTGACTATATAATATCCAAGGTTTTATTTGAAATATATGTATTTGATTATTTATATGTTCCATATATACTTTTTTCCGCAAACAAGTATGAAGTTAAAACCTTGTTAAAAAAAACAAGTATGAAAGTTCCATGATTTTTTAATAAACAAGTATAGGATCAAAGCTACTGAAACATTACAAATTAAAAAAGGGTAAAGAATAAAATTTGGATATATATATATAAAAGTATATAAAATGAAAAATATAATAATTTGGATAGAGCGAAACGGATCACTAATATATTCAAAGTTTCTAATATTTATTTTGTGTCCACCTTTTTTTGTGTGTGTGTCTACCTTATGTATGAGACTGTATATATGGATCCAAAACTTGATATAACAATAAAAAACAAATTCGGAAATTCGATCAAGTTTGATCAGAGCCCAAGCGTTATTCATGATTGAATTATACTCCTTCTGTTTTTTATTGATAGATTTTCTAACTTTTTTTTCGTTTCTTAAAGATAGTTTTTTAAAAAAGTTTTCAATGAACTTTTTTACTAATAAATGATACCAAATTTTAAAATTTTAAAAATATTTATTGAAAATAATTGAATTTTTTGAATTACTGTTGGTTTAGAATCATGGAAAATGGTTTAGTGGATAAAATGTATACATTAATTTTTTTCTTAATACGTGAAAACTCTACAAAATCTATCAATAAGAAACAGAGGAGCATATGAGAGTATGAGATGGCTCTTGAATATATACGTACGTACGTCTCCGTCTCTATTGTTATGTATATAATTGAATGATTGCAATCAACAATAAAATAAAGGGTTTTCTGCAAATAAATCCTCCGTTAGGTTTTTTTTACAATTTTACTTTCCACTTGCAGAAAATGCAGGTCAATCATACCAAATCCGATTCAACCCGCAATATAACCCTCGACCGTATATTGATTTTACAGTTTATATAAAACTGTGTATATGTTATCAAAACTACATCGTTTTGATTGTTTTTTTAAACCCAGATAATGCAAAATGGAATTAGAACTCATGACCTCCTATACACGTAACACATATGCATTACCATTATGCCAAGATCGTTTTTGTTCTCATAACCAATTTAAATATATTTATATATGTATTAAAATGATGTGTTTTGTCTTTTGAAGATTTTTTCCGTAAAAACCGCAAAATAACGTCCCGTAAAAACCGCAAAATTTTGCGGTTCTAACGTGATTTTGCGGTTTTTACGGGAAAACGTGATTTTGCAGATTTTATGGGAAAACGTGATTTCTTGGGTTTTACGGGAAAATGTGATTTTGTAGTTTTTACATGAAAACGTGATTTTGCAGTTTTTACGAAAAAACGTGATTTTGCGGTTTTACGGGAAAACGTGATTTTACGGTTTTCCCGCCAAAACGTGATTTTGCGGTTTTTATGGGAAAATTTTTCAAAGAACAAAACACATCGTTTTAATACATATATAAATATATTTAAATTGGTTATGACAACAAAAATGATCTTGACACAATGGTAATGTAGATGTGTTAAGTGTATAGGAGGTCATGAATTCGAATCCCTATTTTGCATTATATGAGTTTAAAAAAATAATCAAATCGACGTAGTTTTGATAACATATACACAGTTTTATACAGATTGTAAAATCAATATACGGCCGAGAGTTATATTGCGGGTTGAATCGAACTTGGTAGGATTGAGCTGCATTTTCTGCAAGTGGAAGGTAGAGTTGCCAAAAAAATCATAATGGAGAGTTTATTTGCAGAAAACCCTAAAATAAATGTCTAGAAAAAGAGATAATTTAGAAAAGAAAGAGAAATTAATAAATTGTTTATAAGATGAAATAAAAATTATGTATAAAAAAGTGAATTGTCTTTGTTGTGTAAAATAAAATTAAAGAAAAAGTAAAACATTTTAAAAAGGAACGAAGTCGACACATCGTCGTATTGGTGCGATTTTTTTTTTCAAAGATTCAGAGAGAGAATTAAACATCCTCTCGTAACACTACAACACAAATTTAAAGCAATAAAACATAAAGCAGATAGATCATCATCTTGAAAGATGGATAGCAAATTCGAGGCAAAGCTCAAATGCGTCAACAACTTCACGGCCTCCGATATTCGTAGAAACGAAACCGTATGTCTCTTCAAGCCCCGTGCATACAGTTACGTAAACGAAACCGTATGTCTCTTCAAGCCCCGTGCATACAGTTACGTAAGAAGACAACTCGGTAAATATGTTCATAGAGTTTCTCGGCACTAGGCACGAGAGGAAATCACCTCTCAAAAAGAGGAAAGTTGGCAGAGGAGACGGTAGCTTTTTACGATAGTTTAATCGAGTGAATGCAAGGTTGGCGGGGTAAGGCCGTACTAAAGGGCTAACTACCCGGAGGGTTATATTGGGCCAGGCCCACGATGAAGAGAAACCAGAACTGTTACAGGCTCGGATGAGATAGCCTAAGGTTTCTTGACCAGAGAAACGTCGGGATGTGACGTCCTAAAAACTGCTGGTGGTAAATCACTCCCCCAAAAGGAGGAAGATGAGCAGAATAGACCCTGATGGTCAAATTTTTCTAATATTGCTAGATTGTAATAAAGCGCTTTGTTGATCCAACAAAATCTTCTGATTGGGCCTTCAACAAAATTATCCATACGCAAATCCACATGGGCCAAGCCCAATTCTTCAAAATGGTGAAACTTTCACTCATCGGAGAAGACGGGAGTTGACAAAATCGAACTTGGAAGATGTTGAGTCGCCGGTGGATCGTTGATGACGTCGGAGGAGCGCTTCTGACCAGTGAACCCAACGCCGGAGCAGCCTCTCCGGTCGGCGAGGTAGAGCCCGCCTGAGGCGAAGAATACAGCTTGAAGTCTCGGCGAGGGTTTTGGATTCATCGAACCCTGAGCATGAGGCGGCGGATCTGGAGGTACCGGTGGTTGGGGCAAATCCGGAGACGCCGGCGAGAACATCACCCGGAGGTGAGAAGGGAACACACGCCGCTCAGTCGGAGCCGGCGGCGAGAAGGCAGAGAAACGAGGAGCAGTCGTCGGAGCACCTTCCGGAGACATGGAGAAAGACAATATCAAAGCAGGAAGCTAATCTGGCATGCTACAAACTATGAGGCAAACTCGAGGAAGAGAGGCGCATGAGTAGCAAAGGCTGCGATCTGAAGCCGTCCTCAGGCAAAGCAGAACCCGAGATAGAGCTAAAGCTAAGCCAACCTTTCCTGAACCGCAGCAGCGCTGTAACTCACCAGGAATCGACGGCAAAGGGCCACCACAGATCAAGAAACAGAAACCCTCTAGCTGAACCCCTTGAAAAGACACCATCCTCGAGTGTCTACCGCAGAGAGGAACTAGAGAAGCTCGCCGCGAACCCAATCCGAGGGACGACACCGGCGACACCCCTTAAGCCTTGCGAATCGAACCACCGACAACAAACAAACGACTTTGAAGCTTGAAGAAACTAGCAGCAGGTAAGCAAGCAGCGACACGGGGGTCCCTTTCACGGTGGCGGTGAGAGAAACCGACCACCGGAGAGGGAGATCGAAAGCGATTTGGAGCTGGCGGCTAGGGCGAACTCTCGTCTGAAGGAGAGAGCTATTCGGTATAACTGAATTGGTGCGATTTATGAAATCAATTTGCTACTACAATTTTTAACTTGTAATCTTCGAATTTGTTTTTTCTTTCTAGATTTGGATTTGAAAGTCGATATCCGTTGAAAATGGACAATTCTGAATTTCGAAACAGTGACACTTGTCATTGATGATTTTATTTCTTCCTCGAATTTGCAACACTAATATTTAAATTAAAGGTAAGGAAAACTGCCAAAAAAAAAAAAAAAAAATCTAAATTATAAAAAATCAAAGGTCAACTTGGATCTAAAAAAAACATTTAAAAAAAAACATTTTATCGAAACACTTCAGAGTTTAACCCTAAAAGTAACTATTGCAAAAACACAGCTAATCGAAATAGTATTCTAGGGATCGAATCCACAGAGACTAAGAGAAACACTACAAGAATGCAAGAGTAAAGTAAAGCTAAGACTAATGCGAGTTGTTTGTGATTTTAATGCAATGAAATAACAAGCTAAATAAAAATGAATTAAACTTATGAATTAAAGGCGTCAGGCTTCAAGGAAATTCGCAGGAACCATGAATTGCAAAACAGAAAATCAGGCAAGGAAAGCATTAAGCATCGTTCTCGAACTCAAATCACTAGACTAGATCAATCTCTTCCCAGAGTATTAAATCCCTATGTATTAGATAGCAAATAGCAAGACGTACAAGAGAAAGAAAATTGATACATCAAATTCATCTTCATANTCCCTATGTATTAGATATATGAATACTAACTCCCGTTGAATTCAACAACCTAAACATGCATTATAAGCGAGTTTGATAAGTTCACAAAACACAATAACATCAACTCCCGTTGGTTAAAGATATTTTGCTCATCTATGTTCTTTCAGGCAATTTAACAAACGCTTTCGACGCGTAAATACACCTAAGATCAGAAACTAGGTCGCGAGTCAAGTTCCAGCAATAAGATCAACAATAAATGAAGAAACCAATCAATAATTCCCTATCTAACAATCATAAACTAGCAATTCATGAATTCCCTTGAAAACCCTAAAACCTAACTATGAAATCTACTCACACATAGTTGCAGAGAATAAGCAAAGAAGTATGAGAGAAATCATAAAGAAATTCAATAGATAATAAGAGGGTTCAGAAATCTTCTCCAAGTTTGTCAGAAATGGTTCAGAGATCTTCTCCCAAACATACAATTGAAAGAGATGAAAGATGTCTAAGAAAAAATAAAGCTTAGCCTTAGAAAGTGGCTTAAAATAAGTATAAATAGGTATTGGGTCGAATTAGGTCGAGTTGGGATGATTCCAAGGCAAAATAGGAAGTCCAAAATTGCTTTTTTTCGTCTGTGGGGTAGATCGATCAATCCAAGATTGGATCGATCGATCAAATATGCTTCTTTTGATCGTCGGAAAAAGGATTGATCGATCCTTTCTAGGATCGATCAATCTAATTAGCATCTGGCTCCATTCATGCACATGCTTCTTCTTCTCGCTAGACTAGACAGTCTTCACTAAAACCGGCATAACTTTTGATCGCACCGTTAGAATGACCTCAAACTACTTCCAAATGAAAGCTAATTGCTTCTTCTATCTTCTATCAAAATATAAGATCAATCCATCGGTGGAAAGTTCTTCAACGAATGCCAAACTTCTGATGTTTTTGCATGATTCTGCATCTCTATATGCTCATTTTCACCTAAAATAGCTCATTTTCTCCCAAATTGACCTAAAACCTGAAAGACTCGATAAAGGAGGAAAAGACTCTAAAAAGACACTTTGACTCGATAAAAAAACACATAAACCAAAGGTTAGAAACTAGTAAAAACACAGTTTATCAACTCCCCCAGACTTAGTGTTTTGCTTGCCCTCAAGCAAACAAAAAACCAAGAAATAGAAAAGAGGTTTGAAAACGCGGAGACTCACCTTCTCTTTAGAACACTGCAATGATCCTCCAACTTAGTAATCCACATATTTCCAAACCAACTCCAAATTGAATCACCATGTACTTCTCCGGGTGTATCGCATATTTTCCAGATTCAATACGTAGTCTCACAGAATAATCCCAGGTTCTAAAAAGCGGCCGCCTAGCCGCCTATCCGCATCCGCCTCCGCCTCCGGCCGGATGTGAAATTATGCTATCCGCCTTCGCCTCCGAAAACCCGGATATCCGAATATCCGGATATCCGCTTAAAATCATAAAAATTTGAAAATACATATTTTAGATAAGAAGACATACATAAGGTTTATGTTTGATACATCAAATTACCAAATAGTAAGCAAATAGCAAGACGTACAAGAGAAAGAAAATTGATACATCAAATTCATCTTCATATCTTGATAATCTGAAAAAGAGAAAGAAAATTGTTACTAAAAAGCATGAACAAAATGTAACAAAATGAAACGTACCAAGACGTCATTCATCTCAAACCAAGACGTACAGAGACAAAAGACAATGGTTGTAACAAAATGAAACCAGAATCACATATCAAAAGACAAAAGGGTAAGGACTCTAAAATTACATCATCCCATCACACACCCATTCAAGCCTTGGTCATGGCTGCAAATTCAAAGTCTCCACTTCTGTAAAAAATAACAACCATTAGTATTTGAAAAGCTATAACAATTCATAAAACAAGAAGATATAAGCAAAGACTACCAGATTCAATAGACTCAAGCTCAGCGACCATTTCTTCTACTCTTAAATCTTCATCATTGTCGCGATACCAATCTTGCGTACAGATAAGAGCTTCCACAACTCTTGGTGTCAGCGAACTACGAAAGCGATCTAGTACTCGACTACCCGCACTAAAAGCAGATTCTGATGCCACAGTTGACACATGTATAGCCATCATATCCCTTGCCATCAGTGACAAAACCTTATATTTAGAGCCCGTTGTCTTCCACCAAAGCAATATGTCAAAATTTGGAGTCTTTCTATCCTCTCGAATGTCATCCAAATAATACTCTAGCTCTGATTTTTCAACTTCAGCCTCTTCCCTTTCCTCAGCATCATCAAACATGTCATCCATCAGTGAATGTCTATTCCCTTTGTTCTTAGAATGATCTGACCCTGATTTTTCTTTATCTTCAGATCCCACTGAAACTTGTGATTGCAAAGATGTATAATACACGAAGAATCTATCTAAAGCATCTGTGATCTTGGCAATCAAACAAGTAGCCTCAGAGGTAGGGTAAGTACCTTGAATCATCCACTTTACCCATCTCATTTTGTATCGTGGATCAAGAACTGCAGCAACATAGATCAGCATGTTTGTATTATCAAAGTTGCCCCAATACTTATAAAACTTTTGCATCATTTTCTCAGCCATACTTTTCTTGTGAGCATCCCCCATTGTATCCATCTTCACAATCATCCAACCCACTCCGAATATCTCTTTCATATATGTATTCCCAGTTACATATTTAGACCCAGAAATATTCACAGTTGCATCATAAAAATACTGCAAGATAGGTGATAAAGCAGCAGCATAAGCCCAATCACTTTCACTAGGTACAGCTTTGCAGATCTTAGTAAGCTCTACAACATACTTTTCATCCTCTAGCTCAAGCATATCAAACCCTTTCTTAAGAGCCACAGCAGATTGTAGCATTAAAAATGTAGAATTCCATCTTGTCTCAACATCTAAGCATAGACCAGCCGTTGTCTCAACCTTTTGATGCTCTAAACACTCCTTAAACCTTTTCAGCCTACTTGGTGAAGATCTAACATACCTAACAGCTGATCGGATCCTTAAGATTGCATTATTTACCCCCTGAAGACCATCTCTTACAATTAAACCCAAAATATGAGCGCCACATCTCATGTGAAGAAAATCTCCATTCAACACAGTTGTTCCCCATGAAGTCAGCTTTTTCTTCAAGTACTTTAATGCAAGATCATTAGAACTTGCATTATCTACTGTAATGGTGAAAACTTTGGTAATTCCCCAAAAAACCAAACACTTTTCAACCATTTTACCAATGGTTTCACCAGCGTGATTATCAACAATGCAGAAATTGATGATTCTTTTGTGTAGCCTCCAATCCTCATCTACATAGTGAGCAGTTAGACACATGTAGCTCATATTTTGTATAGATGTCCAGCAGTCCGTAGTCAAAGAGATGCTACCTTTATAGTTCCTAAAAAACTTTTTAAGCTTCCTCCTTTCACCCTCATAAATCTCTAATGCATCTCTAGTCACAGTTTTACGACAAGGCATTACAAAAAGAGGTTGAGCAATTTGCATGAATCTGATAAATCCCTTATGTTCAACAAATCGGAAAGGCAACTCATCCATGATTATCATTTCCACCAATGCTTTACGACTTGCAGGTTGACTAAATGCTAATAAAGAAGACACTTTACTCCCAGCTCTACCATCTACTTGATTTTGATGAAACAAAGTTGACTGTTTCACTCTTTTCCCATCCCTTTCACCATCAGGTACTTCCCGAGGCATCATTTTACATATTCTCATGTGACCTTTCATTGCACTAGTTGTGACACCATCCTTAGTTCTACAACTAATCAATCCAGAACAATGAATACACCTAGCCTTACCAGCAATTTCAGACAACACAAAATGCAACCAGACTACAGATTTTTTCCTTGTTACCTCAGATCCAGAAGCTGTTGAATCTGTCTCTTGAGTATTTTCAGGCAACTCAGGTTCAGCGCTCTCATCTGCAGTACCACAATTGGCTGTGGATTTGGTAGTATTGTCTGTGGCTGTGGATTTGGTAGTATTGTCTATGGCTTCCATCTATGAATATTTAACCATTGTCAAATTACACGAACATTAGCATTTTTAAATTACAATTTTCAGCAGCAAACAATTACAAGTTTTCAAATTAAAATACACTAATTAAAATACACGAATTGATTGTCAAATTTTCAATTCTAATCCAAAATACAATCCAAAATAACGACATTTGCTACCAACTCTAATCAGAAAACCAGAGTATAGATATGGATTAATGAGACATAAAAGTGAAAGAACCTTTAACAACATAGCTTCTAATTCTTATCTAATGCTCCAATCTCTTGGAACTATTACATTTATTTATGACGATATTTGCTACTAACATTTATTTCTACTCAATAACGACATTTGCTACTCATATTTTCACGTTTATTGATCCATCTATGAAACTAACAATCATAGGAAAAATAATAAACTTTAGATCATTTGACAATCTGAGCAAAGTCTTTTTTTTTTAATCTTGAGAGAGACAAATAGACTATCTTATTTACAATAATAAAAAAAGTATATCTTTGAGATTCAAATAAATAAAATTTTAATGTAATAAAGTTTGAAAATTTCGATCCAGGGTTTGTCGGTAAAACTCACCGTCAAATGCTCTTCTTCCTATCGGCGACAAGTTCTCTCCTTCTCACAAAATGGTAACGAGTTTGTATAATCTAAAAACGACGTCGACAAGTTCTTTCCTTCTCTCTGTTAGCTCTCTCTCTCTCTCTCTCTCTCTCTCTCAAAGAAAGTAGAGCGAGCAACAGCGGCTAAACCTAATCGGAGACAAAGTTCTGAGACTTTGAGACAAAATGATAAAATGGACATATGGACTTATGGCTTATGGGTTTAATATGTTTAGTAAATGTTTTATAAACCCATATACAAAAATCCAAAAAACTCACACGTTAACAGCTCACCGGATGTGCGGAGCTCCGGCAGCGACTTATTTTACCTTCCGCCTCCGCCTCCGGCTCCGGCCAGATCCGTAAAATCATTATCCGTCTCCGCCTCCGCCCATACCGGATATCATATTTTTCGGAGCGGAGCGGAGCGAATGCCGGAGCGGATGCCGGATCCCGGATATGAAGTCTCAGGGCTACCTAGAAGAACTCATGACAATATTGAAATTTATCTACATGCTTTTTGGATATTAATTTAAAACAGACTAAAATGGCCATGAAAAAAATTCAAACAGACTAAAATGATCTTGAAAAATATCAACTTTTACTATTCATTTCAGGCCCATATGACTCATTCACCGTTACGTATTTTAAAACAAGATTGGGCCCTCACAACCATTTGTCACATACCTTTAAAAATACACATACGTACATAGGTTTATATATATATATCTTCTAGGGCTTGTGTTGTGCAGGAACCATTAAAAGAAGAAAGCAAAGAAACACCAAGGACGATGACAACGAAATAGTGATCACAACCGTTGGAAACAACTCAGAACCGATTCCTTAGTTTGGTTCTGACTAGTTATCCAGATTATTGCAATATTGCCGGCAAAATATCTTACCAAGTTCAAATGTATATCGAAGCAATGGTGATCCATCATTCGTAGCACCATTTCATTTATTTTGTGAGAATTGTAACATTCCGATTTCTAATATATGGTGGTGTATGTGGAGAGCTTTAAAAAAGTTGATTTGTCTATCTATAACATCAAAGTGCACTTCCAACTAGAGATAAACTTCTCAGTTGGGGAATGACAGTTCCTCAGCTTTGTCCTCTCTGCACTTCGGGCATTTAGTCTCATGATCATTTGTTCTTCGAGTACGTTTTCTCTAGTAGCATCTGGCAAGCGTTTGCTGTAAGGTTATAACCAACCCGCCATCTTTTCTCGTCGAAATCATGGATTTGATTCTATAGCCACATGCTCCTGATGACACTAGCCGCTGGATTGTTACCAAATTTCTTCTTCAAACCATTGTCTATGCTATTTGGAAAGAGAGAAACGCAAGAATCTTCACCTCCATCTCCACTCCGCCGAACGTGATCAAGGCTTTGGTAGACCATACGATGCGGAATCGCCTCAATTCTTTCCCTCAAAAGGATAATACTTATACTTCTCTCCTTGAATTTTATGTTGGTTGTATTTCTCATCCGATATGATATGATCTCTATCTTGTTGGGTTCCATTATGGGTAAGTTGTAAGGGTAAGTAGCTATATTAGTTTGTAACTTTAACTATTTTTTGGTATAAAATCTTAACATTAAAACCAAAAAAGTGCATTTATCTTTTCGGTCACTTGTCCATAGAGAACTCTAGAGTTAAGCGTGCTTTAGCTGGAGGAATTTAAGGATGGATGACCTACCGGGATGTCACTTTTGATACCGTGCGAGTGAGGACAAAACACGGGGAAAGATCACATGGTGATTGCAGGGTCAATAAACAAGTCTTCCGAGCCTCCCAGAGTAGCGCACCGGCCGTCGAACGAGGGTGGAGCCCACGGGCCGAGAGAGGGCATAGGGCCCATGGACGGTGGTGGCCGGGGCGTTACAAGTGGTATCAGAGCCAAACCCAGACGAGTGTGGAGTTATGTGGGCTCACCGTCGGGGGTGACGGTCCTGGTGCGTAACGAGGACGTTGCGCTCTGTGAGTGGGGATGATTGTAACATCTTGATTTATGGTATATGGTGGTGCATGTGGAGAAGTTTAAAAGAATTGATTTGGCTACCGATAACACCAAAGTGCCCTTATCTTTTCGGCCACTTGTCTAGAGAGAACTCCATAGTTAAGCGTGCTTGAGCTTGAGGAATTTAAGGATGGGTGACCTACCGGAAAGTCACTTCTGGTACCGTGCGAGTGAGGGCAAAACACGAAGAAAGATCATGTGGTGGTTGCAGGATCAGTAAACAAGTCTTTCGAGCCTCCCAAAGTAACGCACCGACTGTCGGACGAGGGTGGGGCCCATGGGCCAAAAGAGGGTGTGAGGGCTCACAAACCGTGGCAGCCGGGGCGTTACAAGAATTTTCTCAATGTATTAGTTCTTGATGAAGAGCATCACAAATGGTCAAAGAAGAAGGCTTGTGTTTTGCCTTTATTTGGTCAGATTGCAGATCTTGATGTAACTTTTAATTTAGGGCATAATTGTAGATGATGAGATCGTGATTGCGTCCATCGTGTTACACTCTCATAATAATCTCTTAGCGATTTTTTTTTTTGTGGATAAAATGTGAATTTTATTTACCAAAAGCTGGAAAAGTTTTCTTTACAAAAGTTCGGCGGAGCTAAACTATTTCTAAAAGGCCCCAAAAAAGAATAAAAAAGAATAAAAAAGCCTAATTGAGAACAAGTGAAGGATTGGTGCCCCAACTAAAATAATTACTCATATATGAACCGTTCCAAGAGTAGATTTTAGAATTTCTTCCGGTTAATCCGAGAAAGAATGGAGTCTCTGATGCTCCTGTCAATATGCTTGAAAATCACTATGTGAGGAGTAGATATTGAGTTGTGAAGTATGTTGTTCCCTTCTTTCCAAATGTGGAAAATCAAGGTTCAGATCTGAGTTGTCTGAGAGTCAAACTTGAGGGAGCCATGGAAGAGGGTAACCATATCATAAGATCAGACCAAGAAGAGAGCGTGAGAAGAGGCTGCCCTAGGCGAGAGAGCACCTTACACCATAGAAGGGAGCTAAATTCACAAGTCATCAGCAAATAGTCTCGGGTTTCTTCTTCTATGTTGCTAGTAGAATATCTAATCATATTGTAGATACCCCATGAAGCAAGTCTAGTTCTCACTGAAAAGCGGTCAAGGTGGGAGACCCAAAAGGTAAAGGCGTGATTAGGAATTGAGCCTTTATACCAGAGGGGTTTTGCTCATTGTTTGTCATTGCATGATGGCCTTAGCTGCTCTCAAGTGAGCTTGGTGGAGAAAGTGGTCAGGGAAGAGCCTTCAATGAACCATGTGTATTTGTCCTCTCCAAGGTCTCAACTGAGAAGAGGAGAGCTCATGAGGACAGAGCGCAGTGATGAAAGTGCATGGTACCTGAAACAAGATGAGGGGAGGATCCATCCTGAAAAACTAGATCTTTCACACGTTCGAGCATTCTCGGGAATACTAGTAAGTTGATGACCAGTAGCGCCAACAAAGTCAATAAGAGACCCTAGTTGGTTCTAATTATCAACCACTAACTCGCAGCTCTCCCATCAGCAACTTTGCATCGCAGAAATCTTCTAGCAAGTGGTCGAAGGGAAAGAAGGGTTTTCCATATCCAAGAGTGATGATCATATGGTTCATCATTCCATAAACTCTCATTTCTTTACATGTGGTGATGATTCCAAGTAACCTAAAGAGAACCTCTATTAGCAAATAACATCCAAATGACCCGCATATTCAGTGTTTTATTCCAAATCCAGAAGTTGCGTAGGCCTAGACCACCCTCTGATTGTGGAAGACAAACTTGTTGCCACGAGACCTTAATTCCCTCTTTTTAAGATATGTCACCAAACCAAAGGAAACGATTACAAATTTGTTTTATAGCCTTGAGACAACACTTAGGAAGCATGATTGCATAGAGCCAAAAATTCACAGTGTTGTAGATGACAAAGGATATCAGCTGCAATCTACCAGCAAATAAGAGAGTCTTTGTCGCCCAATGATTAAACCGAGAGGAGATCTGGTCAATCAGGGGTGAGTTTCATGAGCTTCATGTGTAGCAAAGGGAGACCTAAATACCTGAAGGAGAATGTCCCATTCACGAAGCCAAAGGCAGTAGTGTCTTCTACTTCCACATTTGTCAAACCCGCTGTGTAAATCCCATCTCAAGGCCTGAAATCATTTTAGAGTCTTTAAGAATAGTATGTGGTTATAGCCGCAAGAGAAGAAGGTTTGCCATCATAGAATATCATCAAGTCATCCGCAAAAGCAAAGCTATATATTTTCAAGTCTTTTGTTGTATCCAATTGAGCCATCAGAGAACTTAGCTTCTAACAACTGAGATAAGACTTCCATGGCAATCACAAAGAGAGATGAGGATAGATGATCACATTAGCGCAATCCCTTAGTACCTTTGTAGTGACCGCAAAGGCTCCCATTTATGTTTATAGAGAAGCTTGAATGAGAGATGCATTCCCTTACCCAATTTACATATTGCATAGGGAAATTTGTTGCCACCAATAATTATAGAATAAAATCTCACACAACCATGTCGAAAGCTTTCCAGAGATCCAATTTTAACACTCCTATTCTAGAGATGCTCTTTTGTCCAAATCCATGAACCAATTCTATAGCAAGAAGAACATTTTCAGCTAGTAATCTGCCATTGACAAAGGCTGATTGTGAAGGGGAGATCCATAGTGGCAGGAGATTCTCAAGTTTACGGGTTAGAATATTTGAAAATGACCTTTTATACTACGTTGCAGCAGGAGATATGCTTGAAATTTGTGAGCTTATATGTGTTTTGCTTCTTGGGGACCAATGTATTAGCCATATTGTTCCATTGCTTGAGGAGCTTTCCTAAAATAAAAAAAAAATCCCTCACAGCATTTGTCAAGTCATGTCCAACTACATTCCACATTTTCTTGAAGAATTTAGATATGAAGCCGTCAGAACCCGGAAATTTGTTGGTAGGGAGAGCACATAACTCAGCCTTGATCTCAACCTCGGTAATCTGAGTTATTGATTAGTCGTTTTTCAACACATCAATTACCCTAATGTGTAGACTACCGCAATCATAACGGTTTGTCGTTGAGTACTTAGGGATCGAATCCACAAAGAGAAAGAACAGCACAGTAAGAATACAAGAAACTACTTAAGCTAAGCTAAACGATTTTTGTTGGTTTTCGTTCTAAGAACTAATTACGATAAAACTAAAAATAAAAGACAGAGAATAAAAACATACATGACAATTAAAATGATTACAATCTAGTTTAAGAAACACAGATTCAAAGAAAACAAGACACTAAAACGATTTTACTCAAGAAAATAAAGATATGGATCGTAGGAAATGGATTTCGATTAAGAGTATTCGATGATTCACTAATGATGTTTCTAATCACTTAATGATCTGAATTCTATGGAAAGGAACACATACAAATAGCTTAACTCACTCTCATGATGTTAAACCCTTCATTGATAATTCAAATTAGCTAGTCTCTCAATTGCTACCGAAATATCAACAAGCATAAAACGTAAATTCTTTTAAGCCAATTAATGATTCTTAGTCACGATTCTCATCTTGCTAAGCAACAACAACATGATTAGAAATCTTCTAGACAGCTACTAAACCTCTCTCAAGTGTAATCTGTCCATATTCTAGAAATTGAGTAGCTAGTTCAATCATAACTTTAAGACCACTTCTAAACATGAGAACTTCTATAATCTTGTTCTAAACATCAAGAGATCATCATCTATCCCTCTAAATCAACCATTCCCACAATCCATAATAAAACTACTCACACATAACTAAATCACAAAACAAAACCGAACAAAAGCAAGACATAGTGAAAATAAGAAGATTGATGGAAAGAAGTTGAGGAAATCTTCACTAAAATTGTGTAGATCTTGAATCTTTCATGAATACAAGAGGAGAGAAGAGATAAGTTCTCTAAAACAGTAAAAAGGAGCATAGCTGATGATATTTTCGTCAGTGGTGAGTTGTTGAAAAACAACTACAAAATGTTCAATATATTACAAAAGTAGAGGGACCCAAAGTCAAGTGGAAAGTCACCAGATCGACACGTTGTCACTAAATCAGGCATAACTCTTGGACCACAAGTCGGAATGACTCGAATCCAACGCTCACGCGAAGCTAACTCAATTATATACGACTTTCATGAAGATTGCCGAAGCTAAATCCACATGAAAACCGTTCTTATGAGTCGATCTTTAAAAAATTTCGAATGGCCTATGGACTTTAGAAATTGTCCATGGACTTCATAAATTGTCCATAGACTTCAGAAATCGTCCCTGAACTTCAGAAATCGTTTCGACACGTCTTCAGTAAATCAGCCATAACTATTGAACCACAGCTCGGAATGACACGATTCCAATGCTCACGCGAAGTTAACTCAATTATATACGACTTTCATGAAGATCGCCGAAGCTAAATCTACATGGAAACCGTTCTTATGAGTCAATCTTTAAAGCACTTTGAATGACTTCTGCATATTCTTTTGAGCTCCAAGCGTCTCCTTTTATCCAAGCTGCTCCAAGTCACTACTAAACACCTGAAAAAGACTCCAGCAAGCCAAAAGAAAACAAAAACGACATAGGACATCTAAAATGTAATGTGACTCGCTTTGGATCTATATGCAATGTATATATAATAAAAATTAGATGAAACACAAGGAAAACCAAATAAAATATGAGACTCGAGTGGTAAAATACAGTGATATCAGTTATCAACTTGTTCCTCATCTCATTATCACACCTGAAGTGGGAATCTAACACATTCTCAATCGATTTTGGCGAGAAAGGCTTGAAAGCATAATGCATGAGGAGGTTCAAATTTTTCGGGCGACTTACTCTCACAAAAGCGTAATGCATGGCAATTCGAAAAAGCAAGGAAGGAATAGAACAAAGATGTATCAAAGATTATCTTCCATCCTATCCTAGCTTTCTAATCTCTCGTCTTAAGCTCATTGCCTCGCAATCTCTCATCCCGTAAATAAAACCCGTAGCCCTTTTGGCTAGATATACACATTGTTCATAACCTCATTTCTTTTTCTTTTGTTAACACTCTAGGGGAATTTCTCTTCTTAGTCTAAACCCTTATTCTTTTTTTTTTTTTTTATTAAACGAGAGTTTAGACAACTTTGAATACACGATCTTTTCCTAGAGTTTCTCGCTTTCTTTTCTACTTTCTTTTCACACCTTAGGCTCTTTCTTTAGCATTGAACCGATTTCTTCTCACCTTCTTCCTCATTTCACTCACCATTCAATCCAGCTTATCCTAACCATTCTATTTACCCGTTCCCGAGTTATTTATCTAAGGAAGATAAGCCTTGTCGTTCCTTTCTCTTACAAGATTTTTCAATTGTATGCATTTTCAATAAAAAGGCCTCACTCACAAATAACAAGGGT
Source organism: Eutrema heterophyllum (assembly GCA_002933915.1). Taxonomy (NCBI): domain Eukaryota; kingdom Viridiplantae; phylum Streptophyta; class Magnoliopsida; order Brassicales; family Brassicaceae; genus Eutrema; species Eutrema heterophyllum. The sequence goes on along the minus strand of PKMM01011667.1, from coordinate 353,277 downwards.
ATGAAACAATTGGCTTAGGTGATGAGGTGGGGAACTATCCTAAAAATGAGGATAGCTACTCGAATTAGCACAAAAGTGGCAAAGCGGATAAGAAAATTCGAGTATATAATTTAAGACCATGAGAATGCATTTCGAACCTTTAGGCGAGACAATTAATGTTCAAGTTAGGTTCAAGTAAATAGAGTTGGAATCAAATCACAGCAAGTTTCATCCTAATCAAAGATAAGCAAGCCAAGAGATCAAAGCATGGATTTTCCAATTTTTCGAAGCGGTTTATGCATCATAACATGTTTGTCAAGGGCAATGTTTTCAAAGTTCATGTGTTTAATCATTGTCCCCTATGCAAATGAGTGAAATCCTACAAGTTTCTAGACACAATCCTATTATAAAGATGAGATTATGCAAACTACATGATTTCTTTTTGGATTTTTGAAAATTTTCGATTTTTTTGTTTTTCTATGCAATATAATATGTACAATGCAAGATTCAAGAGAAAGAAAATAAGACAAAGAAAAAGATGAGAAAACACGTTTGAGACAGAGCTGTTTCACAAAAGATGGAGATATGCATGACTCGAAATGACTCAAAGACAAATAAAATAAGACACAGAAAACGACGTTAAATGACAAAGACCTCTCCCCCGGACTTAAATCACACTGTCTCGGTGTGAAATGAATCCGAAGAAAGAGTAAAAGTGCAAATCAAAAGTATATACAAGAGGTAAAGTGGGGTAACTTGGAGTTGTGGAGATGAGGAGCTTTAGCATTCCTTTGACTTGTGATTTTTCGTTTTGACTCCGAATCGTTTTCCTGCGAATTCTCATGCCATGTAACACTAAAACACAATAAAATAAGGATTAAATCAAACTTAAAACAAACATATAAACATATGTACAAAGGATAACATGGGATTGCCTCCCAAGCGCGTTTGTTTTAAGTCCCTAAGCTTGACTTTTTTGACGCCTCATGCGTTTTGGGGGTCGGAAAGAGGAACCATGGCTTGTTTCTCGATCGTAATGCCTGCCAAGTATGGCTTGCAACGCTGCCCATTCACCGTGAATTCTTCCTCGGAATTGTTGCACAGTTCTATCGCTTCATAGGGGTGGACTTCTTTGATTGTGAATGGTCCCGACCACTTCGATTTTACCTTCCCGGGAAACAATCTAATCCTTGAGTTGAACAGCAGGACTTGGTCCCCAGTTTTGAAGTCTCTCTTCATAATCTTTTTTTCGTGGAAGGCTTTTGTGCGTTCTTTGTAAATCTTTGAGCTCTCATAAGCTCCTTGGCGAATTTCCTCGAGCTCTTCCAATTGTATTAACCTCTTCTCGGAGGCTGTCTTGAGGTCGAAGTTAAGGAGTTTGGTTGCCCACAACGCCTTGTATTATATCTCCATCGGAAGGTGGCAAGATTTTCCGTAGAGCAAGTTAAACGGAGTTGTTCCAATCGGCGTCTTGTAAGCGGTTCGATATGCCCATAGAGCGTCATCAGCTTTGTGGCCCAATCCTTCTTCGTTTTTCCCACCGTCTTCTCTAGAATCGCCTTGATTTGACGGTTTGATACCTCCACTTGGCCAGATGTTTGAGGATGATAAGGTGTAGCTTCACTCCATGCTTCTTCATAAGCCCTTCAAATACTTTGTTGATGAAGTGGCTTCCTCCATCGCTTTCCTCCATCGCTTTCCTCCATCGCTTATGACTACACGTGGAACTCCGAACCTTGGAAAAATGATGCTCTTAAACAATTTCATAACGACCTTAGCATCATTTGTTGGACTCGCTATGGCTTCCACCCATTTTGACACATAATCAACCGCTACAAGGATGTATTGGTTGCCATACGATGACGGGAATGGTCCCATGAAATCAATGCCCCAAACGTCAAACACCTCGACTTCAAGAATCGGGTTTTGAGGCATTTCGTTCCTCATGCTTACGTTGCCTCTCCTTTGGCATGCATCACACTTAGATATGTAATCGTAAGCATCTCTAAACATTGTAGGCCACCAGAATCCCGCTTGTAGAGCTTTTTGGACCGTCTTGAATGTTGCAAAGTGTATTCCATAGTCCGATCCGTGACAGCTGAACAAAATCCCGGGAGTCTCCTCTTGCGAAATGCATCTTCTATAGAGTCCATCGTTGCAACGCTTATAGAGGTAAGGTTCGTCCTAAAAATAATGTCTAACATCTTTGTAGAATTTCTTCTTTGAATACCCTTGGAGATTCGGTGGTTCTTTCTCGATTAACAAAAAGTTGACAATATCTGCATACCAAGGCAAGCTAACCTCCATGGTGTTTGTTGACAATATTTCTTCCATCATAAAATCCGCCTTGTACAAAGTTCGGATCAAGTTCACTTGTTCTTCGAGCAATGAGTCATCGATGGGGATTGTCTCCTCATTCCTCATCCTTAATAAATGATCAGCTACCCCATTCTCAATCCCCTTTTTGTCTTTGATCTCAAGGTCGAACTCTTGTAGGAGAAGAATCCACCTCAACAATCTTGGCTTGGCATCTTTCTTAGCCAGCAAATATCTTAACGCAGCATGGTCTGTGTGCACAATGACTTTCGAACCCACCAAGTAGGATCGAAATTTCTCGAATGAATAGACAATCGCCAAGAGTTCCTTCTCTGTTGTCGCATATCTCACTTGTGCATCGTCTAGGGTCCGACTTGCGTAATAAATCACATGGAGCTTTTTATCCTTCTTTTGTCCCAATACTGCCCCGACAGCGAAATCACTTGCGTCACACATTACTTCAAATGGCAAACTCCAATCCGGTGGCTGTACAATTGGTGCACTCACCAAAGCATTTTTCAACTTCACAAAAGCTTCATGGCAATCCTCGTCAAAGACAAAATCAACATCTTTGCATAAGAGTCTTGTGAGCGGTCTTGCGATTTTTGAGAAGTCTTTTATAATCTCCTGTAGAACCCAGCATGTCCCAAGAAGCTTCGGATTCCCTTGACCGTTGATGGAGGTTCTAAAGTCACCATAACCTCAATCTTCACCTTATCAACTTCGATCCCATTTTCAGAAATGCGATGCCCGAGAACAATCCCGTTTTTCACCATGAAGTGGCATTTTTCCCAATTTAGAACGAGACTTGTGTCTTCACATCTTTTGAGCACCCTGCACAAATTAGAAAGACAACCACCAAACGAAGAACCATATACAGAGAAGTCATCCATAAAAACTTCTATTATATCCTCAATGTAATCGGAGAAGATAGACATCATACACCTTTGAAAAATCGCGGGTGCATTACACAAACCAAACGGCATCCTTCGACAAGCAAAGGTACCGTATGGGCAAGTGAAAGTCGTCTTCTCTTGGTCGCTCGGGTGTATTGGTATTTGAAAGAAACCCGAGTAACCATCGAGGAAGGAATAATATGAATGATGTACAAGTCTTTCAAGCATTTGATCAATGAATGGCAAAGGAAAATGATCTTTCCTAGTTGAAGAATTCAGTTTCCTATAGTCAATGAATACTCTATGGCCCGTGATGGTTCTGGTTGGAATCAATTGGTCTTTTTCATTTTTGATTACGGTCATTCCCCCTTTCTTTGGAACTACATGAACCGGAGAGATCCAAGTACTATCCGAGATTGAATAGATCACTCCCGCTTCAAGTAATTTCAAAATTTCATTTTTTACTACTTCTTTTAAGTTCGGGTTTAACCTTCTTTGGTGTTCAATTGAGGTTTTAGATTCATCTTCCAAATGAATTCTATGCATGCACAATGATGGAGAAATTCCTTTTATGTCTTTCAAAGAATAGCCTAGAGCTTTCCTATACTTTTTCAATTTATTCAAAAGCATAGATGTTTCCTCCTCATTCAATGCATCATTTATGATAACCGGATATGTGGAGTTCGGTCCAAGAAACGCGTACCTTAGACCGTTGGGCAATGGTTTGAGTTGAAGTTGTGGAGCGTTGAGCTCGTTCCAATCATCCTCCACAGTAGACTTACCATTGCTAGTGTCTTCTTTCTTCTCCACTTCCACGTTTTCTCCTAACTCCGAGAAGTATACTTCTTTGTTCCACGGTGGATGAGAATCAAGGATTTTCTCATATTCGATTGCCTCTTCGTTCACAAGCTCACTTTCTTTGCTCCCTTGTGTGAGGGCTACTTCTAGAGCGTCTTCCATGCTCAACTCCGCCAAGTACTCATCAACCATGTCATCTAAGGTTTCTATGTAGAAAACTCTTCCATCTATGGTTTTCTTCATCACTTCCATTATGTTGATTTTTAGAACGAGATCCCCCAAGTGTAGATCGATCATGACGTTCTTTACGTCAATGATGGCACCCGCGGTTGCTAACAAAGGTCTTCCCAAGATTATGGGATTTGATGGTTCTTCATCCATCTCTAGTACCACGAAATCAGTTGGGATGATGCAGTTCCCAACTTTCAATGGCAAGTCTTCAAGAATCCCAATTGTAAATCGGATTGTTCTATCCGCTAGGACTAGTGAGATTCTTGTCTTCTTGAAGTTATTGTATCCAAGCCTCTTAGATACAGTCAGTGGCATGAGGCTCACGCTTGCACCGAGATCGACTAGACATCTTCCAAATGACAAACGTCCTAGTGTGCAAGGTAGCGTGAAGCTGACCGGGTCTTTAAGCTTTTTAGGTAAGTTGTTCTGGATTATGGCGCTACACTCGTGGTTAATCACTACCATGGCCTCTTCAAGTTGCCTTCTCTTGGTCATAACGTTCTTGAGGAGCTTGTTGTATATTGGACACTCAAGCATAAGATCAACAAATGGTATGGTTACTTGAACCGTTCCCATGATCTTCTTGAATTTCTCGAATTGTTTGTCCATGATTTGCCTCTTGAATCTTCCGGGAAATGGAAGTTTTGGTTCATATGGTGGAAGAATGAAATCCACCTTCTTCTTGATGACTCCAGTTAACACCCCTTCATGCTTCTTCTCTTGATCCTCAGAAATCAGACCATCAAAAGCAACATTTGGCTCATCCTGAGCCGTGATTGGTGAAACCGATCCCGTCTTTTGTTCATGCAAATTTTCACCAAAATCTTCAAGTCCATCTTGACTTGGTTCCTCAGCCTCTACCACAACTTACTCCCTTGTTGGTAGTTCAGTTCCACTTCTCAATGTAATTGCTTGGCAATACTCCTTCGGATTAGCTTCAGATTTACCGGGTAAAACTCCGCTCGGTCCTTTAGACGTTGAAGTTACTTGAGCAATCTGGTTGTCTAGGCCTTTTACATGTGTTGACAAGTGCTCAATTTTCGCGTTCAGCTCGTTGTACACTCCATCGACTTTGTTGTTGATATCCACCATCTTCTTAGTAAGTTCAATTTGCTCTTTAGCTTGGCCTTCCAAAATCTGTTGGAGCATACTTTGCACATCATTTTGTGCCCCTTGGTTCGATGAGCCTCCTTGAGCTTGGTTGTTGTTTGGCTTTGGTTGATAGTCCTGCTGGTAGTTTAAGTTGTAGTTCTCTTGGTTTGATTGAAAACCTCCTTGATTAGGTTTGAAACCTCCTTGATTCGAATAGAAGAAAGGTCTAGGTTGGAAACCTTGTTGTTGGAACCCTTGTCCTTGTTGTTTCTGTTGAGGAGGGTAGACTTGGTTCTGAGGATTCTCCACATTGTTGCTTCTATAAGATAGATTCGGATGGTTCCGATAGTTTTGGTTTAATTCCCCTTGGTTTCCTATGTAGTCGAGTTCTTCTTGGGACTCTTCACTTCTCTCTTTTACCACTTCTTGGTATATTTGTTGCTGCCCTTCAAACTCTCCCACATAGTTGATCGATCTTTGGTTCACAAGTAAAACTTTGTCCAACTTGTCGTTGATGTCCTTGAACCTTTGATCTTCATACCTTGTATCCCTCACCGTTCGATCATATTCACCTCCATAACCTTGATCACTTTGAGCTAGATTTTCAACTAGTATCTCTCCATTAACAACGTCTTGGCTAGCAAAACTCCCATTGCTTGCCGTGTTCAAAGCGAGTTGGTATTTCTCTAGAACTCCACGGTGTAGGATCCCGAGAAGTGCTTCCTTGGAGACTCCATGGGTTGGACAAGCTCTTGTATAACCTTTCAATCTCTCCCACGCTTCATAAAACGACTCATTGGTTCCTTGCTTAAAGCTTGTGATGTCGTTTCTCAGCTTTGCTGTCTTTTGTCTCGAGAAAAACTTCGCCAAGAATTGCTTCTTGCATTCCTCCCAAGTTGGTATGGTAGTAGTAACCACACTCTTCTCCCATTGAGCAGCCTTGTCTCCCAAAGAGAATGGGAAGAGATTTAGCTTGACAACGTCCTCCGAGACTCCATTCATTTTTACCGTCCCACAAAGACGGTCGAACTGATCGATGTGATCGATCGGGTTCTCCAAAGCCATCCCTAAGAACCTTGAGTTCTGCACCATGTTAATAAGACTTGATTTAATCTCAAAGTTGTTGTTCGCAAATGGCGGTGGCCTTATCCCAGTTAGAACCCCTTGTGTAGTGGGTTCATCGAAGGCACCAATCCTTTGTGGCTGTCTAGGAGGATGGATTGGCTGCCTCGGTCTAAGCCCACTCCTTGGACTTCGTCTAGTGGTGGTGGCGGTTGGTTCTCTCCTAGGTGAGGAGGATCATTTCGTTGTGCGTCCATGCCTAGACGCCTCACGTGCTCAGCACGTTCTCTGGTTGCTCTTTGATTATCTCTTTCGTGTCTTCGAATGTTTAGCACAAGTGGTTGTAAGTTCTCTTGCCCTTGACTTCTTGTGTGCATACACCTTCAAAAACAGAGCAAACAAAACAGAGTAGTTTAGTAACAAAGTAAAGAAAAATACTTAGACTTAGATAGAATCCAAATCCTAATGGCTATTGCAATTATCTCCGGCAACGGCGCCAAATTGATTAGTCGTTTTTCAACACATCAATCACTCTAATGTGTAGACTACCGCAATCATAACGGTTTGTCGTTGAGTACTTAGGGATCGAATCCACAGAGAGAAAGAACAGCACAATAAGAATACAAGAAACTACTTAAGCTAAGTTAAACGATTTTTGTTGGTTTTCGTTCTAAGAACTAATTACGATAAAACTAAAAATAAAAGACAAATAAAAACATACAGGACAATTAAAATGATTACAATCTAGTTTAAGAAACACAGATTCAAAGAAAACAAGACACTAAAACGATTTTACTCAAGAAAATAAAGATATGGATCGTAGGAAATGGATTTCGATTAAGAGTATTCGATGATTCACTAATGATGTTTCTAATCACTTAATGATCTGAATTCTATGGAAAGGAACACATACAAATAGCTTAACTCACTCTCATGATGTTAAACCCTTCATTGATAATTCAAATTAGCTAGTCTCTCAATTGCTACCGAAATATCAACAAGCATAAAACGTAAATTCTTTTAAGCCAATTAATGATTTTTAGTCACGATTCTCATCTTGCTAAGCAACAACAACATGATTAGAAATCTTCTAGACAGCTACTAAACCTCTCTCAAGTGTAATCTGTCCATATTCTAGAAATTGAGTAGCTAGTTCAATCATAACTTTAAGACCACTTCTAAACATGAGAACTTCTATAATCTTGTTCTAAACATCAAGAGATCATCATCTATCCCTCTAAATCAACCATTCCCACAATCCATAATAAAACTACTCACACATAACTAAATCACAAAACAAAACCGAACAAAAGCAAGACATAGTGAAAATAAGAAGATTGATGGAAAGAAGTTGAGGAAATCTTCACTAAAATGGTGTAGATCTTGAATCTTTCATGAATACAAGAGGAGAGAAGAGATAAGTTCTCTAAAACAGTAAAAAGGAGCAGAGCTGATGATATTTTCTTCAGTGGTAAGTTGTTGAAAAACAACTACAAAGTGTTCAATATATTACAAAAGTAGAGGGGCCCAAAGTCAAATAGAAAGTCACCAGATCGACACGTCTTCACTAAATCAGGCATAACTCTTTAACCACAAGTCGGAATGACTCGAATCTAACGCTCACGCGAAGCTAACTCAGTTATCTACGACTTTCATGAAGATCTCCGAAGCTAAATCCACATGGAAACCGTTCTTATGAGTCGATCTTTAAAACATTTCGAATGGCCTATGGACTTCAGAAATCGTCCCTGGACTTCAGAAATCGTCCATGGACTTCAGAAATCGTTTCGACACGTCTTCAGTAAATCGGCCATAACTATTGAACCACAGCTCGGAATGACACGAGTTCAACGCTCACGCGAAGCTAACTCAATTATCTACGACGTTTATGAAGATTGCCAAAGCTAAATCCACATGTAAACCATTCTTATGAGTCGATATTTAAAGCACTTTGAATGGCTTCTGCATATTCTTTTGAGCTCCAAGCGTCTCCTTTTATCCAAACTACTCCAAGTCACTCCTAAACACTTGAAAAAGGCTCCAGCAAGCCAAAAGAAAAAAAAAACGACCTAGGACATCTAAAATGTAATGTGACTCGCTTTGGACCTAAATGCAATGTATATATAATAAAAACTAGATGAAACACAAGGAAAACCAAAGAAAATATGAGACTCGAGGTGGTAAAATACAGTGATATCAGTTATCAACTTGTTCCTCATCTCATTATCACACCTGAAGTGGGATAAGGAGTGAATCTTGACAATATGCTCCTGCATCAAAGGAGTGGTCCTTCTACCAAACAGATCTGAAAAGAACGCCACACAATGGCTTTGCAGCTCATCTACATTCTCTTTTTTTTTTTGCCAGATTAATCAATTAGATAGTGAATTTGATTAACATACCTTCTCGTGGTGACCATTATGTGAAAGAAAGACGTGTTGGAGTCTCCATTGGAGAGCCATGATACTCTCGACCGCTGGCACAAAAATCTCTCCTCTATAAGAGCCAAATCTAGCCAAACTTTTGTGAGCTTCTTTCTCTTTCCTAGGTAGCAACGGAGTGGGAGAGGCTATAAGATTATTCTGGCATTCTTTGAAATCCTTAAGAGCTTGTTAAACTATGTTCTAAAAACCCGAATAGTGCTCTTTGTTGAAGCTCCCTTATTGTTCTCTCTATGAATTTGAGTTTCTTAAAGAGAAAAAACATGGAGGTGCCATAATAACTCAGCGTTTCCCAAACTTCACTGATTTAAGAGGAAAAATATATGGGTGGTGCATAAGGAAGTCAGACATCTTGAATGGCTTCCTCTTGCCCTCACTTTGGTTACCTAGAGTCACACAGCTAGGACAATGATCAAAAAAATTCCATTTCACCAAAATGGCCAAAGGAGAATGGAAAGCTTAGAAGCCATGCGTCATTGATGAGATTGCAGTCTAGCTTTTTTGCTATCGAATTCAATTCCTGATTGTTCCACCATGTGTAGTTATGTCCCCGGAAGGGAAGATCATGGAGCTGAGCTTGGAGAAGACATTCACGAAATTCCTTCATCCCTCCAGTGACTCTTGAGCCGCATGTGGATGCATCTGCTGGGTCTAGAGCTTGGAGAAGACATTCACGAAGGTTTTAAAAAAACCGAGAGACATAGGTTTTAATTTGTAAAATACTTACAACAGCAGCATGGTAGCTAGTGACATAATTAATCAATCAACCCTTGGAGAAAATAGGTGATCATTGATCTAAAACAACAAATAAAAGAAAGAAAAATAAAATAAAAGAATTGAATTGTTAAAACAACAAACAAATTGGATTTTTTTTTTTTTTAACAATGATACAAATTATGAGAACTATTACAAGGACAATTCTACAGTGGACAACGTTATCCGTTCCATTAGGAACAACCACGATGAACAGCTCCACTTGCAATACGTTGAAAATTTCTTTATAAGTATATCTCCATTAATCTGCAGAAATTGCATTTTCAGGAAATTGAACTCCAAATTTCCTGTTGTAGAAGCATTAATAAACTTTTTGGTCAACCATTGGACCAAAATAGCTTCCACAAATTAGATTGTTAAAACAACAAATAAATGAAAGAAAAAGAAGAAAAGTTGAAAGCAAGTATTATTGATTGTCATAGATCTAAATTATTTATTTGTTAATAATGGTCGACGAAGCTTCGTTGAACAGAAACTATATTCGCTATCTCTAATTCAATAAAGATAAAAAAAAACACAATGATCTTTCATGATCTATGTATAATAATCACCCACGTGGATCGACCAATGAGGATCTGATTTCGTTTTCTGAAAACTGTTTAGACAATACGATTTCGTTTACAACTCTTGTCCATTTAATTTAAAACCAAAGAGAAAAAAACATCCATTTCTACTGAATTTTACAACCTTGTCGCCTATCGAGTTAATATATAATTTTTTTTTGTCGGCAAGTTAACATATAATATACATAGAAGGTATATTTATGTATATATATATATCTATAGGTATGCGATATTATTTTCTTTATTGGTCATATCATAAGATAAGTTGCGCAATCGATCGATTGAACTTAAAAGAAAAGAAAAGAAAAAATTCCACTGATTTTAATTTACTGAACTGATATGAATATTTATTGTTGAAACTGAAAATACGACGATCAAAATTGTAAATATGAATAAACGAAGGATTTTGGCTTAAGAAAATAAGAACCGATGGACTATCGAGCAATAAACAATAAATTTGTTGCTCGATGGGAATGAGTTGGATTCGGAAGCGTTTTGAACAAAAATTTTACAAAGTAAACTTGCTTTTGTATTTCGATTCTCAAGAGAGATTTTACAAGAACAAAAACAGAAAATTGCTAAAAAGCTTGAAGAAGCTAAGTGTTTGAGTTTATAGTTAAATTATAGTAAGAAGTGGTGTAGAAAGTTGGATTCTGGATCATTTGCTTCTTGTTCATGTCCTTGTTTTATACTCCGAGATCGTATTTAACGTTATCGTTTACTCCGTCTGATTCACCATGAATTGTCTTTAATGCCGAGGCTCCGACCGTTACGTTCATGCGTCTTAATTCACCGGTTTGAACAAGTCTTTGGTCTCATCAGGATTAACTAACGGTTTTGCATTTAATCCATTTTGACCGTAGACGTTCACTCCGGTGTGCTTTTTAGCTCAGTCCGTCACCTCGTTTATCCATTTGACCTCTTCACCAGACACTTTTATCATAGGTTTATTGGACCAATTTACTGGATCAGAATTAAAACCCCCACATTTATACCAAAGACATGATATCATTTAAATACTAATTATTATTTTTAGCTTGAATGGTTAAAAAAGGTGTGAATATAAAATTTATGATTAAAAAAAGTTGTGCTTAACTTTATTAGCCTGCGATGGCTAAAAAATGTGTGAATATTAATGGGGAATCTTGCATTGCATGGACATGCATTTTTTAAATTTTTCTAGGGGATTGTAGCACTTTTTAAAATGTGTTATATTAAGTAGTACTTCTTGTACTTAATATGCATTGTCTCTCCAGTTGTATCCATATACAATATTACGTACTTCAACAGTATACAGTACACATATCAATAAGAAACAGAGACAAAATCGTCATTTGGCAAAAAAAAATATTATAATACACAATTTGAAAGTGTTATAATACCGTTGAAACTTGAATAAAGTGACTCTTGATAAATATCTCATATTAACAATTTAAGTTGGAGCAAAATCGAGGAACTAAAAAAAGTCAAAAGAGTTTTTGACAATAGAAGCATCACTCCACATATGCAAGGATTTAGATTCTTTGAAGCTCATATTGGAGTTCCCAAGGTTTTTTAGTGGGATTTTTGTGTGTACGGTTACTATGTGAAAATATTGTTTGTGTATTAGCATTTCATAAAAACTGGAAAAATATGTAACACTTTGTTGTACTGTTTATATATTGACTTTTTAGTCGTACCCATGTACAGTATTGTACAAATCAACAGTATACAGTACACGGACCAATAACAAGTAGGGACAAAATCGTTTTCTAAAGTGAAAGTGTTACTTTATTTTGCATAACTTGAAAAGTGTTAGATCATAAATAATGTTTTAATTAAATGACATGCAAATATGTCTTATCTAGTTTGTATATCATGAGCACTAGTAGTAAATTTGACCATATGATATGATTTGTCTACATGATGACCTTGTCATGGCACACAATATATGTCTTAAATTTAATTTCTTCAATTGTGGTTTATTCGTATTTTAATTTGGGCAATTATTTAAAATATCAAATTTTTAAATTGTTTTTCCAAACTTAGCTCCACTAGTTAAAATTGATAATAATAGCACAAATTTAATATTAAAATGACCTAAATTCTTTTTCTAATGAAGAAAAATTAAACCTTAAATAAAAAATAGTTAATCCAAACATAATGTTTTAATTTTATTTTGAATTTATTTTGGGTAAATATGAATTTTTATTTATGCTATTTTCATAATTTTAAATTTGGTGTGCTAGATTTATAACAAACAATAATTTTATGCTATTTTAGTGTATTTCTCTAATCTAATAAATTTAATATTTTTCAGGTAATACAAAAATCTCAAAACTTTAGGTCTACAACCTCTCTTTTTTTTTTTTCTTCGGAAAACTTAGCATGTTAATAAATCTCTTTCCCATCACCGGTATTTGTATCCGTGGTCGTGAAACTAATTAAGCTATCAACGTCGGCTATTAAAAAGTTAATTTGTTAACTGATCAAAATCAGAAAAGTCATGAAATGGTCTAAGATGAACAATAGCACATTTAAATGTATTCCTTGCGGAAAAACCATTTATAACCTCTGAGCCAATTCGTTGTAAACAAATTTTAGGTAACTTTTCAGTTAATTGTCGAAAACTTTTCACCGTTTTTCCATCCATTTTGAATTTTCAATGAACGATTTCAGACTCTTTAGATTTCGTTGGGAAACGATCAAAAACAGTTTTTTCCTACTGATTTATAACTAATATAACTGTGGTATTTCGAACTATTTTCTTGTAATGGTATAATAATGTATAAGCTTAAATTTCGGAAAAAAAATGAACAAAAGCACATTTTATATTGCTCGTTAAATTGCACATTCACATTAGATTGTGTAAAAACATCACTAAAATTAAAATACAAATAATTGTCGGAAAAATGCATGTTAATGGAAATCATCTTGTCATTTGGTTTTATATTAGTCTGTTAAAATATTTGAACAGTCAGTTGGCGGTATTTTTTTTTTAGTTGTTGCTTACCAAGAAATCCTAGACCAAAAGCAGAACAATGCTTAATAAGATATTTCAATATTTTCTTTATCTTAATGTTCAAATAAAAAAAAAAAAAAATATATATATATATAT
>PKMM01011667.1:321224-332914 GCA_002933915.1 Eutrema heterophyllum | reverse complement strand
TTCATTTATATAAAATAATATAATATTTCTTTGTCTCTTTTTTTTTTTTTTTATCAGAATATTCCTTTGTCTCTATACTGATATTTTAGTGTGTAAATGTGATTAGTTATTAAAAAACAGTTGGTTTTTTTTGTAATCTATTTATTCAATTATATAGGTTATAATCTTTTATAATTACCATAATTTTTGCATCTTTTGAAATATTTTTTTATTTTATTTTATAAACGTTAATTAACTTAATATAATGACAGATGTAATTATATAATTAAAACCAAAATAATAGGTTCTTGAGGTTTTTTCTGGAAGCTACAAAGAAAATTTATTGAATCTACAAATTACATATGAATCTAATTTATCCACTTATATTACGTAATGAAATACATTTCAGGCAGTTTACGTTACACAGTATTTTATAGTTTAATTACTTTCCGTTGCTTAATAAATCATCTTTAGAAATGTTTTTAAATGTTGTGATATTGCTAGCAGTTAATATCTAGATATAAGATCTATTATTATATCGCAAAAATCTTGGTGACCATAACACAAATATATATAAAAATTATGATGTAAATAATATTTGTGAACCTAAATCTATTAAAAGTTTGAAACTGGTATTTCAGTGAAAAAAAGACTACTTTCTGTTTTTTTTTTTTTGTTATTTTCTCGAGATACAAAATTAGCAACAACAAAAAGTTCAAAAACTCGGGAAAAATAGTATAAATTGTAGACTATATATTATATGAAAATGAAAATATTAATAGATCCTCAGATGTTCGTTACGTGGGTCAATATGAAAATAATATAGTAATAAGTTCGATTTATATAGTAAAATTGAGTTTCTCGATTAGAGTTGGATAATTAGATCGAAGACAAAGAAAGCTGAATAATTATATCGAATCAGCATCGAAGTCGTTTGGGTTTGAAGTCATCCAAAAGGAAGAATAATTAAGAAAATTTTGCTAATCATTAAATATTATTTTATTGCACAATCATTGTAACTAATAAAATTATAAATTAATTATTTTAATAATTTTTTTAAAAAAAAATTGAGAGTTGGAAAATCAAAATAAGGGCATTAAATCTATGTAATGTAATGTATTTGTGTGCGTGACGTATCTATTGAAATCTGGACAAAATCTGATCCAGCGATGCAGTAGTTATACTAAGGGTTTTAAATAGAAACTTAAATAAAAATTAATTTAAAATACAGCTTATAAAAAAAAAAAGAGATCACCAATTCACCATGAAAGAGATCTCTCTGATTCCTTAGCTCAAAGCCAACCAAAGTAAAATAAAATCATTTCTCTCTCTCTCTCTCTAGAGAAGACTTTCTCTCTCTAGCTCTTGATTTTCCGGTGTACATCCAGACCGGAAGTTATATGATCAAAGAAACATGGGAAGTAGTTTCTTTGGTAGACCAAACATGAGAGGATCTTCGCCGTCTTCATCATCTCCGACGTCGTCTTCTTCATCTCCGGCGACAAGAAGAGGGAAGAAGAATGGTTCCGAGAAGCCGAAGCAGCCACAGAGAGGTCTCGGAGTAGCACAACTGGAGAAGATTAGATTACACAGCGAGATGAGTTGCAACAGCTTCAACAATCATAATCCATCTTTGTATCCTCAGGTACCATTTTTACATACAATAACTATATGATCTCGCCTGAGTTGATCGGGGCATGTTAAGTGTAACATAGTGGTGATCTGGTAGTATATATGTGACAAGAAAAAAATCTAGTAGAAGTTCGTAGCTTTTGCTTCTTCATTTTTCCGGGTCATCGATCGGATCTGTTTTATTAATTGTCTCGTGAAATTTAGATGATTTGATGATAAATTTTATAAAATTTAAAGGGGTTTTCTTTTCATGTCGTTTGTATTAAGGATTTTACCTAAATGTTCTTTAGATTTAACAATCAAATACAACACAAAGATTACAAAACCTATCTTCTTCTCTTTTTTTGTTTATCTTGACCCAAAACCATGTTCAATCAGGTCAAAAATCATTTATCTATCAATTTACTACATCCACTAATTATACTTAAAATTAGTTGCAATCTTGATTATAAACTTATTTTTTCTTTGGATCAACTAGAAAAGAATTCTATATATATGCATCTAGTATCTACTCTTGAAGAGCATAGGTAAAATCAGTCAGTTAAAATCTTGATTACAAATTATATTGGGCTATACGATATAGTTAGCTAGATACGATTCTATCCGAAATAAGAAAATACTAAGATGTATATATACTATTGCATATATATTAGGCTATACGATATAGTTAGCTCTGATACCATAAAATATATCGTAATGTGATAATCTTTATTCATCAATGTGCAATAGTATATATACATTTTAATGTTTCTTATTTCGGATGGAATCGTATCTAGCTAACTATATCGTATAGCCCAATAAATTGCAATAGATTTCATATAAGTTGATCAGCCTATGCGTTGTTGAGTTCACAAAGGCATTCCTCTTTTTTTTTTTCAAGATATACAAAAAAGATCTGGTCAAGTAAATTTGCTATACATAAAGAAAGTTATATGTTATGAAATAAGTTGCACTAGCTAGTTTTGTATCATTAATCTATCTAATTCTATTCTTTTCATGAGTATAATATATATGTTGATTAAACCGTCATATGTAAATGTGAATGTAGGAGGATGTGAGGATTCAAGGAGGATATTCATCCATACCATCATTATCACCATCCTTTACATATGCATCATCATCATCACCAACATCGACTCCTTATGGCTTTTATCCAAACATGATGGTATATATTTCCCTTAAATGCTCTATTTGTGTGCGATTTATACATGATATTGTGTGTGTGCGCGCGTGTGTGTTTATAAAGGAAAATATTATTCCTAATCTAACTTGATTTAATTAATTATTTACTTTTTTTTTTTTTTTAATTTCAAATCCCTAACATATGAAATATTCTACAAAAATGGTCATTTCCATATATAACAAAACTCTTTTCAAATAATCATGCAATGTTGCAAAAGTGAAAAGAAAAAAATGAAAATTATAAACTATTAATTTTGTTTGTTGGGTTATTGGCAGATGGGTGTACATAGAGATCAATACGAAATAGGAACCATGAGGTACATATAAAATCACTTTTCACTATCCTTTTAAGTTTTATAAATATTTATGTGTATTTATGTTAGATATTTGGGTTGGAAAAATGACCTTTTGTTTTTTGTTCAAAACAGTTGGAACCCAAGTTACGGCATCTTAGAGAGCCAACATTCTTTGGAACCAAACATCACCAGACGTTTCTTACACGAGGTTCTTATTCTATTTATACCCTCACACGTATATATTTATATGCATCATATCATAATTAATAAACAAAAAAAAGAGTTTCACATGATCTTGTCATAATTAGTAAACAAAGGGGGTGAAATTGTTACTAACATTTTCCTTGATCACATGATTATTCTCTGTATACTTTTATAATTTTTTTCCAAAGAGGATCCACTTGGTTTGTATCTTGAAAAAGGATCTGTTTCACTCAAATTTTCGGTTTATTTAAGTTTAGTGTAACCGTGGTTCAATGTAGTTATTTCATGGTTAAATGTTGGTTAATTAACCTTGTTAAAAGTGTAGTCGATTTGAATATAAGTGATCTAATCGATTTTTTGTTTGTCTTGAAATAGGATCCAAGTTCAACAAGGCGAAGTAAATCGTTGGGATCGGGAAACCAGAACTCGGGATCGAGTGACAATCAAGAGCTAGATTTGGAGTTGAGATTGTCACTTTGATCATTAATTTGTAATAGTTTGATCTTCATAAAATTGAAAAGAAGTCGTGCATTGTGATTATATATTTTTTTTATCCTCTGTTGTTATGCAGAAAATAAATTGAAGCGACAACAGCTGATTATTTTCGATTTGGGGGTATCAGATTTCTTTTCTTCTTAGGGATTGTTTGACGGTTTCAGTAGAAAAAGGTTTAAAGAATGGGAACTGTTTGTACATTTTGAGCGGGGAAGTAAAAGATAGATTTTAAAAGATTTTTGGTTCATATAGAATATGCTTGTTATGCGTTATGGGAGGCTCCAACGCCAATTTTTATTTTTTTTATATACCTTATAGGCTGATCCGGTCAAGTTCCGGTAGGAACGCACTGAGGTGCTACAAAGTAGACTTCTCCCCGAAGGACCACTACACTGCCTATCCCGAGTTTGGAATGTTTTTCCAACTAATGTCAGAGGGTAGCCGGATCACCTGTTACCAGACTACCATGTAAACTGACTGGGCCAAAACTCAAGCCCATATTTCTTACATGGATGTGTTTTTGTTTCCAGAACGGATTGAACCCGGGTGGAGTGGGGTAACACCCCCACACGGTCCTTCCTACCGGGTTCGATCCGTTCTGGAAACAAAAACACATCCATGTAAGAAATATGGGCTTGAGTTTTGGCCCAGTCAGTTTACATGCATGGTAGTCTTGTAACAGGTGATCCGGCTACGCTCTGGCATTAGTCGGAAAAGCATTCCAAACTCGGGATAGGCAGTGTGGTGGTCCTTCGGAGAGAAGTCTACTTTGTAGCACCTCAGTGCGTTCCTACCAGAGCTTGACTGGATCAGCCTATAAGGTATATCAAAAAAAAAAAAAAAAAAAATTGGCGTTCGTGGGCCAACGCACATTTCGATATTCAAAACTTTCAAGTTAATAACGTTTGGATCCTAATGTTTGTTTGAACCGGAAAATAAACATACAATATGGAGTACCACGAACGAAATTGATCAAAATGTTACATTTGTTGGCAAATATTTGGCGTTGGCCCACATGAACGAAATTGATCGAAATGAAACGGATCGAAATTGATCGAAATGTTACATCCATGTGGGCCAATGCCAAATATTTGCCAACAAATGTAACATTTCGATCAATTTCGTTCATGGTACTCCATATTGTATGTCTATTTTCCGGTTCAAACAAACATTAGGATCCAAACGTTATTAACTTGAAAGTTTTGATTTTTTTTTATAGTTTAAATAGGAGAATAATGTTCAAGAGAGAAATATATAGAGAGACTTGTTCTTATACGAAATATATAAGAATACAGCGTTAGGGTCATGTTTTTTTTCTTCTTCAGGATCGGATAGGGCTTCCATGTTTAAGTTTAAACACTCGCAAAATTTGCGACTAATTCTATTTTTCATCACAAGTATCATTTTAAAAATATTTCATAAGAGTTAATATTGGTGTTTTGCAATATCTTAAAATTTGATATTATATCTAAAGCTCTTAATGTTGGTGTTATTTGATGAACACAACAACTTTCTCAAATCACTCATGCGATGACATGTCAGCCAAGTTTTATTTTTAATTTGTTTCTTCATTATCTTCTTTATTTTTTTTTTGATAAAATGACTTCTCCAATTCAATAAAAAAGATTTTCTTCCTTAAACCATCGATCAAACGATTTACTGATTTAGCATTAAAACAAATAAAACAAGGGAAAATAAAGACCGTTATAAGGATAGATAGATAGCTCTTAACCGTGCATGCATCATCTAAATAAACAAAGACATAATTATTGTAAACATCATGATGCAAATGCAAAGTTTTGTTTATCTAGAGTGAAGGGAATTACGAGAAAACAAACAAAAAACAATCAAGTGGTAACTGGTACATCGAAAAATCCAGATGTTTTTTTGTTGCAACAACATGTTTTTCCTGCTTTACAGAATCCTCCAGGAAACCCTAACTCATGGCAGAGTCCATTGCAGTCAGGTTTAACAAATGAACTACATACTCCAGGACACATTGGATCGTATATTTCACCTCTTGCTTCCGACCCTATGTATATGAAAATTATTATTATCGTAGCCCAAAACTTATATCATTAGCTGTTTGAAATAGATTCGAATTATTAAATACAATTTAAATCTGTCTACAATCATCTAAGATATTTACCTGACATCATGAGGATGAGAACAAGAATACTGACCATAGATGCGACTCTCATGTTTGCCATTATAATTGTTCTAGAACTTTATATGTATGTTTAAGCCACAGAAACGTTGTATGTATGTCTATATAAATATGTGTGTGTATATATATATACACACATATGAGCTCTTGTTCCAAATCCTTGTATTGATTTTGAACTTGAATTTTCAAAATTAGCGGTTATTAATGCAGTATATATTTTTGCATTAATATCCTCTCTTGGAATTTGACCAAATGCTACAATTATGGAAGAATATTTTTATTTCTTCTTTATGTGGGTTGATTCTGTCTTTAATGTTTTCGATATTCATTACTTCTTGATCTCTCTATGCATCTTCATTTCTCTCTAAATATCCATCCAAGCAAAAGTCTCTCTAGTATTTAGGTATGGGGCCTATTGGATATTTTAGAGGGATGATATATATAACACCTCTATTTTACTTTACAAATGTTTAAAATGTTTTATTTTTATACATATTAGAAATCGTTTAATTTTTATTTTAAACTAAATCATAATTTATTATAAACATTTTATTAAATGAAACAATGTTGTTTTTCTTTTCTGAATGACATCAAAATCACCTCCTTTTTTTGGGTCAAATAAAATCACTTTTCAAAAACATAAAAACCTGGTAAATATTAAAAACGGTATATAAAAATAAAAAGGATAGAATGCGTAAAAACAGAGAGGAATAGTACATCTTCTAAAAACTCAATCTTTTAACATTTCAAATTGCAAAACCAGACCGAAAAGCTAACACTGAACCGGTCAGCGTGATAGCCACGGACGAAAATACCAATATCTATGAGCGATATAAATTGCCGGTACAGAAACTACATGCTGAATGTTTCTGGAACTGTCTTCCTTGTGATCTAGTTTCTTATTGAGAATGCCGTTTTAAGACATTGTTGTCGCTTTAACGGTTAATAGGAGTGTGCATACGCTCAACGATCTTATTCACAGCATCACGGGACATCACAATCGTATCGTGGAGCAAAATGCTGTAGACGTTAAGCCCCTGCAAAGCATTACATAAACAAGATTCAAGATTCGCTAACAGCAAAGTTCGATATGTGATTCTGCAACTTACTATTGATGGAAGTATGTTGACATAGTGGAGATTTTGGGTGGCTAGCTTTAGCTTTTCATCGATAGGACCACCTTCTACAACGAGTACTTTCTTTGTGTTCTCCATTTGATTGTAATAGTTCACAATGTTCTTTGTTTTATGTGTTGGCAATACCATATCATCAAACACGAGGAGCTGCATAGTTTTTCCAAAAAACATTCAGCTCATCAGCGGATACAATCAGGCCGGTTTAATAATAAGGCATGGTATGGAAAATCATGAACATAAGGTTATGACTGAGAAGAGAAAGAAGCTAACTTTTCCTTCTGCGGCTCGAGCTGTCAGTGCTATCTTCAGTCCAAGACGTCGAACCTGCTTATTTATCTTTATCGCATGGCTTCTCGGTTTGGGCCCATGCATTACACAACCACCTCGGAACTAATGGTTGCAAACAATTTCATCAACAAAAAAAAAAAACAGTTTGGTGACAAGAAAGCTTAATCTCCAAGAGTGATTTTACCTGCGGGCCACGCAGTGTACCGTGTCTAGCTCGACCTGTACCCTTCTGATTCCAGGGCTTTCTACCAGTTCCGCTAACCTCACTTAATGTTTTGGTCGAATGAGTTCCCTGAATATCCACCATATGTGTCAGACTTATTGTTTGTTTGCTTATATGACTAATTAAAGGCATTATGACAAAATTCGTTAGTTACCTGCTGGCGTTTCGCAAGCTGCCATTTCACAACATGATGAATGATATCTTTCCTTATTGGAACATCAAAGACATCACCTGGTAAAACCATGAAACCCTTGTCTTCGTTCTGAAAATTTGTCACCGGAAAAACCAAGTCTTGATATTGTCCTACGGAAGTATCAATACCAACCAGTGAAAACTTGTCCAGAATTATAAAACGAGACCAGCAATAAGGAAGACATCACCATTCAGAGATTTTATCAGGTCTCAAGCTTAATCACAAGAAGTGGGAACATAAAGAGCCTAACACCAGCAGAACATTGGTAATCAAATCTATATTAACCTTTCATATAATAAGCTAAGTAAGGCCTGGAAATCTATTACTCCTAAAAACAGAGTAACCGCATTTTTCTAACACCACTACTCACTCTCCGTTTCCACAATCAAACTTCAAGATTCACAAAAGGTACAAAAAGCTCAAGAAGCAACACGAAAGACACCAAGATTCGAATTAGCCTGGAACCAGTTTGTAGCCAAACATTTACATATTATCTAGCTTAGTTCGGTGGATGTTAATTACTTCATACCTAAGGTTCGGTCTGGTGTAATCACCGTCTTTTTGGTAAGTAAATCATAAGGAAATGAATCATCACTTGAGTCAGGAGTCAAAATAGAAGTGGAGAGCTTTCGATTGGAAAGTAAAGCCATTCCATACTGCATTGATAACAAAAAATGAAATCAACATCTCCAAACAATGAAATACTAAGAAAGATGACCAGTCAAGTAGAAAATAGAACCCAATACAATGCAAGTGATGTAAACACCAACCTTCAGATGTTTAGGAAGAGAACATAAACCATTTCCAGATGCATTCGCAGTCAAATCTGTTCGAATGAGACAGAGAAGCAATGAGAGATCAAAGGAAACAAAATTTGCATTTTTACTAATCACTAGAAACTGAGATAATACTCGGTGAACCGCTGCGTCCTAAAGCTGTCAAGGATCCAAAACTGCGAAAAAAACTTCTTGAGATAGAAGCAGCCATTTCCTTTGAGTCAATTGAATAAAAGTGATGCCGACAGAAGAAAACTAGCTGCTCATCTACAACACCAAATCCAATTTCTCAATATACCCATAAGAAAA
Source organism: Eutrema heterophyllum (assembly GCA_002933915.1). NCBI lineage: Eukaryota > Viridiplantae > Streptophyta > Magnoliopsida > Brassicales > Brassicaceae > Eutrema > Eutrema heterophyllum. The sequence goes on along the minus strand of PKMM01011667.1, from coordinate 324,034 downwards.
GAAGCAAAAGATTCAGATTAATCGGAAAAACAAAAATTTGTAGAGTAAAAGCAAAGCAATCTAATCGAAATGGTGTACATGAAAACCAAAATCGAAATCTCAGTACCTATCAAAGGCTAATTTGAGCGATTAAGAAAAAGAAAAATCAAAACCCAGTTTCACACATACATTTCCTTTCTAATTGGCACATCGAGCCAAAGAGAAAAATCAGATATCGATCTCATCGAGCTTCGACCAATCAAATACCGATAAATTTGAAACGTAATCCTCTAAGAGAAGAAGAAAACTCACCGGTCACAAGCGGCGATGATGGACGGTGATGAAGAAGGAAAACGGCGACTATTAAGGTTTCGAGGTTCAGTGACTAAACGGGAAGGTTTAGTTGTGTTTTGGATCGGGTCGCAAAGATACGGGTCGGATCTTATTTATTGGGCCATAAACTTAAATGTATAAAATTAACAAGCCCATCAATCTATATCAGATTTTATCTAAGTCGACTACTTTGCCGAAAGATATTATTGGCGAGCGCATAGCTTGAAATGCCACTTTTCTTAAATTTTTTTTTTTGCGATGCCACGTATTAATCTGGATGCCACTGTCAATGTAAAATGTCGATTATACCTTTATTGATATTTGTTAAAAAAAAAAATTTTAAACAAAAAAATAAAATAAAAAAGCTTACCTTCTCTCTCTCTTTCCCGTGACCGCGTCCGCGCTCCTCATCCTCGCCGCCATTGTTGATCAAACTGAGCTCCTCCAACTCTGCCTGCCGTCCCCTCCGGCGAGTTCTCCCTTGTTGTTGTCGTCGGTTTCTTCTCATTTCTCCATCGGGTTTGGTGAGTACATTGAATTGGGGATTAGTTAGATTTAGGGATTTGAAATTAATTTTGGTTGTTTTGGTAGCACATTTGCAATCATGTTTAATGGAAAGAATAGCTATTTCCATAGGTTATTTATCTAATTTAGCTGTTGAATGGTGTTGAATTTGTGGTAAATTTAGAGGAAACTCCAATTTAGAATCGATCCCAAATCTGGAAATCTGCAGACATAAGACAACTGGAACAAATTGTATAACTGAGAGATAGTAGGACAACTGGTTCAAATGGTCTAACTGAGAGATAGTAGGACAACTGGAGCAAATGGTATAACTGAGAGATAGTAGAACAACTGGTTCAAATGGTATAACTGAGAGATAGTAGGACAACTGGTTCAAATGGTATAACTGAGAGTATAACTTTGACAAATTGTGTAATTCGTAATTTGTGTTTTTGATCCTATTTACAGGAGGCGATGAGGAAGAGGAACACAAACGTCCATTTTGACTATGGAGGGTACTATACAGAAGAACATGAATGGGTTTCAATAAATTCCGTATACGCTAGATCGTTTAAGACCGCATCTATGGAAGAGATAACTTATTTGATGTTAGTAGAGAAGATATGTAGGAAGATTGCGTTAGATGAAACTCCGAGGAAGCTGAAATTGAGTTATAGTGTATCTAATGCTGCGAGAGAGTCATATATTGTAGATGACGAGGACGTATTTTTTATCTGACGACATCAGATGAAAAGGGACTTCGACATGTTTTGCATGTGGAGTTATCGAATGCTAATTTGGAAAAAAATCAGAGGGTCGATCAAATTTCAAGAGCGGGGCGAGGAAGTTCATTTGGTAAGAATTATGGGGAGTCAGCTTCAAATGGTAGAGTTGATGATGCAGATAATGCTGGAATCCTTACTATTGTCAGAGCTGGGGAAATAGCAGAACAACAGAACGAGCATATCAATGAAGAGCCGATGAATGATGGTAATGATTTTGAGGCTGTGGATAGCCCAATGGATAACCATGTGGATGATAGGCATGAATATGTTGAGCTGCCACCTTCTGTATAAGATAGTCAGTATATTGAAGAATGGGAAGATGGTACGGGTCTTGAAAAGGGTCAAGAATTTTGTTCAAAGGAGGCAGTGCAAGATCTGGTTCAAAGAGCTGCACATTTGAACTGTTTTGGGATTCGTATTGTTAAGTCGGATACGGAGTGACTTATGCTACGATGCAGTCAAGCTGCACAAGGTTGCAAATGGTATTTACGAGCTGCGAGAATTCAGAAATCAGAATTATTCAGTGTCAGAGTACACAGAAAGATGCATACTTGCTCTCGGGCTGTTGCGAGCACAAGCAATTGTAAACAGAAAGGCACACCACAACTAGTAGCATCTCTTTTGCATGAAGACTATCCAGGTCTATTCGATACCCCGACTCCTAAAAATATCATGAGTATTGTTCAAGGAAGACTCAATTTGCATGTGTCTTACTCTACGGCCTGGAGAGCAAAAAAACAACATGTAAGTGATGTGCGGGGGAGTCCTGAAAAAAGCTACAAGATGTTGTATTCTTATCTTTACATGTTAGAGAAGGTTAATCCTGGATCAGTAACAGTTGTGGAATTGGATGCAGAGAAAAGGTTCAAGTACCTATTCATCGATTTGGGCGCTAGCATTGAAGTGTTTAGGGCTATGAGGAAAGTGATAGTAGTGGATGCAACTTTTCTTAAGACTGTATATGGTGGTATGTTGGTTTTCGCAACAGCTCAGGATCCTAATCATCACCATTACCCCATTGCGTTTGGTGTAATTGATAGTGAGAAAGATGCTAGTTGGACCTGGTTCTTCAAAATGCTGAAAACAGTTATACCAGATGTTCCTGGATTGGTCTTTATAAGCGACAGACATGCAAGCATCATCAAGGCAGTCTTTGAGGTGTACCCGAGCGCACATCATGGACATTGTATCTGGCATTTGTCTCAAAAC